>JXCR01130341.1:4857-91654 GCA_002079205.1 Phalaenopsis hybrid cultivar
TTTTATATATATATATATATATATATATATATATATAGGAACTTGCCTTCTTGAAAGGCCAGAGCAAGGAAAAAATGTAGCCTTTAGAGTTTGGACGTAGAGCTGCATCCGGACAACATATATGATATAGGGGCAATCAACGAAGCTTGGATCTCCACCATAATATTTTCTCTAGAGCAAGAGACTTGGCGCTGGTGCTGCTCACCAATAGCTCCTTCTCCTCCCTTCTCCTAAGTTGCCCTGCATTCTTTGCTCTCTTGGGAACTAACTTGGCATCTCTCTCCATGAATGCTAATCCAAACACTCTGTAATGCTCATCTGCAACGCTTAGTCTTCCGCAGAAGCAATCGGAGTTCTTTAGGCATGGCTAATGCCTGAAACAGATCATGTTTTTTGATCGATGACCTCCGCAACATCATGATCAAGTGTCACAAACTGCATGGCTTCGACAGAAACTCGAACGACTCCAACTTCGATAGTTGTTTGTGGATTGACGCCGTTGCGAGGGCATTCAGTTGCCAAGCTTATTTTCGAATCCTCGTCAATCTTAAGCCACACAAGCCAGCGCAGTGATTGAGCACCCTTGCCAATATCCATGCTCTCCAGCTCATCCCATGACTCTCCCGTAAAAATTTCTAAATACCATATTCGATCTAAAAAACATATTTGAATCAATAAGCGGAAGCGAGAAAAGATCAGCATACCTCCGGCCATAACTTATACGAACAGAGTTTACACTCACAGCTCACACGACAAATATCTGTTATAGATCTTCTAAGCTTTTCTCACTCACAACCCGATGGTGCAAATAAAATGAAGAGGAGCAAGCTTAGGGACCAAAACAGCAAGATCACATCTAATTTATAGTACTCTGCCAATCACAGAGTTCAATGAATGTGACCACATTATGGAATGTTACTAAATTCATGTGTTGAATTTAGACTCTATATGGACCACATTATGGAATTTATTTCCCTTAAAAACACCAAGGAATTCAAATGGGTATTGTCATTAATTTAGGAATTTCAATGGGTGTTGAAATTAATTTGGGAATTCGAATGGGCGTTGAAATTAATTTGGGAATTCCAATGGGTGTTGAAATTAAAATAGAGTTTTAATTAATTTGGGAATTCTAAAGAAAAAATCCCTAGATTCTCCCACTTGGTCCATATAGTTCAACACATACCATATAGAGAAACAAAATATATGAATCATGGTGATAGGTCCTCTTATAGTGAGTATTATCTTCCATGTATTACACTATATCAAGTCTCTCAACACTATCCCATACAACTTAATGAATAAACCATAAATCTATTCTAAGTCCAAACCGAATGAGATTTCTCAAAATAAACAAATGAATAAATATGTGCACAAAACTATATGAGAAATCATCAACTGAATTAAGAGTTTCAAAAATATTTTGTAACATTGAAAGAAAGACTCACAAGGTAAACGACATTCCTTATTTAAACAAAATCATCAACTCAGTGTTAACGTGTTCAATGACCACTTTCTTTACCTTAACACGTTCTCTTATGGCTAAATATTTGATGTCGATGTGTTTACTTTGACTTCCACTCTTATTGTTCTNTGAACTCAACTTCCATAGTGGAAGTAGCAGTCAATGTCTGCTTAGCACTTCTCCAAGATACAGCTCCACCAGCGAGCATGAAAATATAACCTGATGTTGATTTTCTTGAGTTAATGCAACCAGCGTAGTATGAATCGGAGTAGCCAATCACCTCCAAATTATCAGTTCGTTTGTACATGAGCATGTAGTCTTTTGTACCTTGAAGATATCTCATTACTTTCTTTGCAGCTTTCCAGTGGTGTATGCCTGGATTACTCTGATATCTTCCCAATACTCCAACAGCAAATGCTATGTCAGGTCTGGTACAAACCTGAGCATACATAAGGCTTCCAACAGCTGAAGCATATGGAATGTTCTTCATGTGTTCCCGTTCGAAATTATTTTTCGGGCATTGACTCAAATCGAATCTATCACCCTTCACAATAGGTGCGATACTCGGTGAACAATTCTTCATATGAAATCTCTCTAAAACTTTATTGATATAGGTCTCTTGAGACAAACCCAAAATACATCGAGATCTGTCCCTATGGATCTTAATGCCAATGACATAGGATGCTTCATCCATATCCCTCATATTAAAGTTCTTGGAGATGAATTGTTTCACCTCATAAAGTAAACCTCTATCATTGGTTTCAAGTAAAATATCATCCACATACAATACAAGAAAACAAATTTTACTCTCACTAACCTTCTGGTATAAACATTGATCCATGACGTTCTCTTCAAAACCAAATGAAGTAATTAACTTCATGAAATTTCAAATACCACTAACGGGAGGCTTGTTTCAAACCATATATGAATTTATTTAGCTTGCAAACCAAGTTCTCACCATCACTAGAGGAGAATCCTTCTGGTTGTTTCATGTAAACCTCTTCCTCTAGATCACCATTAAGGAATGCCGTTTTCACATCCATTTGATGTAACTCAAATTCAAAATGAGCTACCAATGCCATAATTACTCGGAGAGAATCTTTTTTAGATAGAGGAGAAAATGTTTCTGTATAGTCAATTCTCTCCCTCTGATTGAACCCTTTGGCAACGAGTCTTGCCTTATGTCTCTCAATGTTACCTTGTGAGTCTTTCTTTGTTTTGAAAACCCATTTGTTTATTTTGAAACTCTTAATTATTTTCTTGTGAGTCTTTCTTTCATGCGGATTTCTCTCATGGCATTACCATAAGTCCTATTCTTTAGAACTCATGGCTTGTGAAAACGTTTCAGGATCATTTTCGGCTCCAATGTTATAGTCTGATTCTTGAAGATACACAACATAATCACTAGATTTAGCTGATTTTCTTTCTCTAGTAGACCTTATTAACATTGTTTCAACACTCTCCTCAAGAGCATGTAGTTCAACTGGTTGTACAACAATATCTTGTTGTTCCTTATTTACAACTTGATCTACTTGATCATTATTAATAGTTTGTGGAACTTCAACAATTGGTTGTCTAACACCTGTTTGTCCTTGAGGGGTGTGGATAACAATCAATCTGTCACTTGACCTAGAGGGTTGAGCTTCACAGTGATCCTTTTCCGAAACAATATCCCAAAATTGATCACTCCCACTGATCAAGTCATACTCAAGAAATTTTGCATTTCTTGATTCCACAATCCTAGTGTTATGAGACGGACAATAGAATCTATACCCTTTAGACCTTTCAGCATATCCAATAAAATACCCACTAATGGTCCTTGGGTCTAACTTCTTTTCTTGTGGATTGTAAATTCTTACTTCAGACGGACATCCCCAAACGCGTATATGTCGCAAACTTGGTTTCCAACCTTTAAATAACTCAAAAGGCGTCTTTGGAACAGCCTTGGTTGGAACTCTGTTTAATATATACGCAGCCGTCTTTAGAGCTTCAGTCCACAAGAATTCAGGTAGTTTCGTGTTACTCCTCATACTTCTCACCATGTCCATTAAAGTTCGGTTTCTTCTTTCTGCCACACCATTCTGATCCGGAGAACCAGGCATAGTGTGTTGGGCAACAATCCCATGTTCTTGAAGAAACTTCGCAAATGGACCAGGTGCTTGTCCACTCTCTGTGTATCTTCCATAATACTCTCCACCTCTATCTGACCTCACGATTTTAATTTGCTTTCCACATTGATTCTCCACTTCAGCCTTAAAGATTTTAAAGGCATCCAGAGCTTCGTCCTTAGAACGAAGTAAGTAGAGATACATATATCGTGAATAATCATCTATGAAGGTGACAAAGTATTTTGGACTAACTATATCCATGTCTGGACAACAAATATCTGTATGTATAATCTCCAATAGGTTTGTGCTCCTCTTAGCACCCTTTTTAGACTTATTAGTTTGCTTACCCTTTATGCAATCTATACAAGTCTTAAAGTCACCAAATCCAAAGTACTAAGTACCCCTTCATTTAGCAATCTTTTAATTCTCTTAATGGAGATGTGTCCTAATCTCCGGTGCCACAACATACAGGATTCCTCATTCACAACACATCGTTTTAACCCAACAGTAATATGCATAGAATTATAAGCAACATCATTTTGTAATTCAATATAGTAAAGACCATCAATCAAAGTACCATAACCAATAACCTTAGATTCATGAGATAAATTAAAACCATAATCCAAAAAGTTAAAGGAAAAACCCAAAGGTACAAGTCTTGAAATATAAATCAAACTCCTAGAGAAACTTGGAACATAAAAAGTCTTTTCCAAACGTAAAATGAAACCGCTGCTTAAAACCAAATTGCNCACAAGTCTTGAAATAGAAATCAAATTCCTAGAGAAACTTGGAACATAAAAAGTCTTTTCCAAACGTAAAATGAAACCGCTGCTTAAAATCAAATTGCACGTGCCAATGGCTTCTACATGTGAACTCATCTTGCTTCCTGAATAAATGCATTGTTCACTTCCCACTGGCTTCCTTAGGTTTTGTATACCCTGCAAGGTATTAGAAACATGGATTGTAGAACAAAATAAATCCACCATGTCTTATGATTAACACTAACCGTATTAGACTCATAACAGACGAATGAAAGTTGAGTACCTTTCTTGTCGAGCCAGTTCTTAAACTTGATTCAGTCTTTCTTTATGTGCCCCTTCTTTTTACAGAAGAAACACTTTGACTCTTTCTTTATATCTGGCTGAGGAGGAATCTTGCCCTTTCCCTTATTTTTGGCTTAATCCCACTTTCTCTTTCCTTGAGTAGTAAAATTCACCTTTTCACCCTCTTCCATTGCCAATCTACTTTCTTCTTGGACACACATGGTCAAGAGCTCATTAATTGACCATTTGTCTTTATGTGTGTTATAAGAGATTTTGAAGGTTCATATTGTTGGGGCGGAGTGTTCAGAATGAAATGAACCAGAAAAGATTCCGACATTTTAACTTCCAAAACTTCAAGTTGAGCCGCTATATCCCTCATGTGCATGATATGATCACGCACGCCTTTAATTCCGGTGAGCTTCATGGATGAAAATTGCATAATTAAGGTGCTGATCAAAGCCTTGTTAGATGTTGCAAACTGCTCATCGATGGCTTTTAAAAGGTCCTTGACCTTATTATGCTGCTCGACAGAACCACGGATACCAGCAGATATCTTGGTCTTTATGAACATCATAGAGAGGCGATTGGATCGCTCCCATTTTTCATAAAGATCAACAGCATCTGGAATGCTGGTTTCAGTAATGGCAGGTGGTTCGTCTTTTCTTTGAGCATAATCAATATCCATCCATCCTAAATGGAGAAGAACTCTCTCTTTCCACATCTTATAGTTATCACCCTTTAATTCGGGAATGTCACACTTAAAATCAGAAATATTCGCAGGTTGAATAACTGCAAAAATTATCAAACATATATGCTCATTAAATATTTTTTTTTTGAGACCCAAAAACAAAATATCATGTTTTACCAATGTAAATCATGCTCAAATTATTAAATCTAGTTTCATAGAACTTGCCTGTGGGCAAAAATTCTACTCAAATTAGATTCATTTAATAACTTTATGATAAAACTATCAAATTATGTTCATTTTCTTAATTCCTGTCGGTAGATTAAGAAATATAAGTTGATATTTCATCCTAATTAATCATACAAATATAACAAAATTTTGTGGGTAGATTTTATTATATCTCTTATGATTAATTACAACTAATATTTTAATGTGATTCTTGAATTCATCATATAATTTTAATTGATTAAAGATGTTGTGGCTATTCGATACTTAATTAAAATTATATGAATCAACTAACATTAATTAATTCTTTATTAAGTGCTAAACATTTGCATACAATCATAAATAATGCAAATAAAATGAATAACATGCATAAATATTATTTAACGTAATATATATTGATTCAAAACGACACGTCGTTTTACATGACGAGGTTGGTTTTTGCCAAATGAAAACGACACGTCGTTTTGCATGACGAGGTTGGTTTTTGCCAAATGAAAACGACACGTCGTTTTCACCAACGCCCAAACGACAAGTCGTTAGGCTCGTCTTCATCCTTCATCCGGGTCATCTAGACCCGGTTCAGACTCGCGGCTCTGAATAGGAAACCTAATAGTTTCTCAGCCAAAATCAATAGTTTAAATCACAAAAAGCTTAGAAACTTTATTTCAAAATGATTTCCGGTTTTATTTTGGATTAACAACGTCAAAATTCTAATGCCCCAAAATCAAAACGTTTTCACAAAAAATGGGCAATAAGAACGGACATTAACTTTAATATCTCAACCAAGATTTACGCATAAATAGAGTGAAACAAAGTAAGCAAGGTAGAGGTTAATCACGGCTCTGATATCAAATGTAAAAATTTCTAAATACCATATTCGATCTAAAAAACATATTTGAATCGATAAGCGGAAGCGAGAAAAGATTAGCATACCTCCGACCATAACTTATACGAACAGAGTTTACATTCACAGCTCACACGACAAATATTTGTTATAGATCTTCTAAGTTTTTCTCACTCACAACCCGATGGTGCAAATAAAATGAAGAGGAGCAAGCTTACGGACCAAAACAACAAGATCACTTCTAATTTATAGTACTATGCCCATCACAGAGTTCAATGAATGTGACCACATAATGAAATGTTACTAAATTCATGTGTTGAATTTAGACTCTTTATGGACCACATTATGAAATTTATTTCCCTTAAAAACACCAAGGAATTCCAATTGGTATTGTCATTAATTTGGGAATTTCAATGGGTATTAAAATTAATTTGAGAATTCCGATTGGTGTTGAAATTAATTTTGGAATTTCAATGTGTGCTGAAATTAAAATAAAATTTTAATTAATTTGAAAATTTTAAAGAAAAAATCCCAACATCTCCATCCACATTATTTAATTTAGGTTACAAGATACTCGAGCATCTACGTGCTGTAAATTCACTCCTTGGACTTATTCTGTAATCATTGCATTTAATCTTTGATGATATCCCACATTTGAATGTTGCTAACGAATGACAATGATCAAAGACGCATGTTACACCTGATACAGTAATTTCGTCGCACTGGCTTATATCAACAGCTCGCAAATTAGTGCATATCTGAGATATTTTTAACAAGACAATACCAGTAACATTAGAATATGATAAGTCTAAAGTTTTCCGTAAATTTTCAGCAAGCGCCAGCAGTACATTGTCATTCAGTAATTGTCTCCTCCTTGCAATTTTCAACAGCACCAACTTGATCCCAGCTATAAATCCTGAAGCAATCTCCGATATGTCTGAAATGATATCCTCGAAATGCTGACCAAGGACACCAATACACAAACTGACTAGTCCCCATCTCTGTCATGGACATATTTTAGTCTTCTGCCATTTTGTGCCGATCGAGAAGGGTTCTGCCCTCGAGCAACGAGCAACGTCTGCACCTCCTTGTGCTGTAATAACTCTAAGGTCCTTGGATCTGCCATGCTATCAGGTTACTCCACTCCTACATCTTTCATTACAAGAACTCAATGAACTATCTGGTGCATTTTATGTTCTCTCTGTTTCTCTGATTGTTTTCTTCTTGCACCTCTTCTTATCTACAACATGACTTCCCACTTATCACATATTTTAGTATGTTGAATCCAAATTTATTCGAAAAATACACCCAAGGAACAAAGGATGAAACAGTAAAATTGTGTAATCTTTTTCATAAAATAGAGTCCCCTATTTACCACAAAATTTCATCTTTACCCCTACTATTCATGTGCGGACTTTAGAGGATTTAGGTAACGTACATTACTAAGACCGAGAGCCTAATAAGGTGCATAACATAGGCAATTGTCTTTTGTAGGATGGTTGAGTAGTGCGGGCTGACGGCTAGATGTTTATGTGGCTGTTATTATCTGTCCGGTCTGTTTGAAGAATCGCGTTGAATTCGCCGTGTAGAATTATCTGTCAGGATATGCTTTTGAGGGGGTCATTGATTGCCGCCAGGTATGAAGATTGTCACATGCGTCGTGTGGTCAATGGCGGACATGTGGTTGTTTCTTGGTGGGCTTTCACCAGCCACATCATCATGATTGAGGCCGTTGGATTTCTTTTAAATTTATATTAACATAATTTTAATATATATTGGGCGTGATCCAAATTCTCCAATAAAAAAAAAAAATAAAAAAGGAGAAAAAAAAGTAGACTTTAAATTTTTTTAACAAGTATGAATGTTCGGCCTTGTTTTTTTTTTTAAGCTGTGGGGGCAGTTTAAAGCTGTATACTGCATTGATCATATTGTTGGCGAACTCCAAAATATCCAACCAAAAGCTTTGACTTTTGGGTCAGCCTACGCTTGTCGGTGGAATTTTTTTGACAAAAGTTTTATTTTCTACAAATCGTTGTCAGAAGAAAAATTTCTTTTTTTATAACTAAAAATTCACTCTTAAATATCATTAAATTTTAACAGATTCGAAATCAGAAATATTTTTCTTTTGTTTGGAATGGAATCTATTTTTTTCTAATGAAAGTTTTTCCAAATTCAAATTCGAAGTCTTATAAAATTCAATTTAATAAATTTATTGCAAAAATCGAACATATAAAAAATTAAAAAATATATAAAATATAGCGTAATGTTTTGAAAAAAATGAATTAAGTGACACAAAAATAGAATAAATAATATGAAAATCAAGCATTTAAAATATGTTTAAAAGTTTTAAAACATTAATTAACATTTTTGAAAGTCTTTTATATTTATAATCAAATTGAACGTATCATGTGAGAAATCAAAGTCGACTATGATATTTGAATTTTGAGATAATTCATACCTTAACTTTTAAAATATTTAATCATCGAAGAAACAGAGGTAATCAAATGAAATGTTTTAGAATTTGGATAGATTTAAAAAAAATTCTATTCTAAAGAATTATAAATACTTTCGTTCTTCAAATGAAGGGGAGTGAGACTTGAGTCACATAAAATCTAAAAGACTCTAGAGCTTTGTCCAATTGCCATTGTCAGATGATAATAATTTGAACATTGTCGTCTAACAATCATCATGTAATAACCATTAGTTGACACTATCATCAAATTACCCCCGCCCGATCATTGACATCCCATCACTAACTTTTGATCACCGATATTCGACTATCATCACTTATTTATTGTCTTTTAATCATCATCTATTTGTTATCACTTAATTGCTATCATTCAAACTATCTTTAAGTAATTGTAAGATTAGAGTTATGTATTCGAGAGTAATAAAAATTTATAATATTTTCTTATTTAGTTTAGATAATTTAATAATTTTGCTCACCCCTTAATATATTTTTTTTTATAAAAAGATACTATATATATAATTAGCTCCATGATGTTTCCTTTTTTAAGTTCTTATAAAAAAACTATGATATTTTTTTATTACGTATTTCTATCGAGTTGGGAGTGGATGTTTTTTGCAAAGCTACAACAAAAAAACCCCTCTGCTAGCAATTTATATCAAGCCACGCTTGTGGGGGGTCCTGCGTAACCACACATAAATTGGGTGTGGCCACGCCCAATTTAGACGTGAGCACTCCTGAATCTGGCGTGCCCATGGCACGAGCTCTTAAAACACACCCAGGTCATCTGAGCGGCGTGAACATGCCCGACGGCGGTGTGATCACGCCATCGAACCAGAGAGTCCAATGTAATTATGCCGGGTTTTAAGGGTGACCACGCTTGGCCACCTTGCCTTTCTGATTCTTGTCCTCAGTAGCTCTGCTCACACTGCCAAAAAACGCCCCTGAGTAGCCAGAAATCCTTGATTAAGAGAATAATCAAGGTATATTTTTCTTGGGGAGTTTGAAAATGGCCAGGTGTCCATTTCTGGGAGACTTGGAGCCCTTGAAGGGGGAAATAAATGTTAATATTTTATTTGTGACTCACATTTAGTTTAATAATTTATGAGATTTATTTTGATAACTTAAGTTATTTATTTTTATAACTCATGATAACTTAAGTTATTTATTTTCTTAACTCATAACTTATATCATAATAAATGATAACTTAAGTTATTTATTTTTATAACTCATGATAACTTAAGTCATGATAACTTAAGTTATTTATTTTCTTAAATTATAACTTATGAAATAATAAATGATAACTTAAGTTATTCATTTTATAAGTCATGAAAACTTATGTTATTTATTTAATAACTTATGTCATAACGTATGATAACTTATGATTATTTTTTTGTAACTCATGTAACCCCTAAAATTAATAAATATTGCTAACTTATGTCATTGATTTTAATAATAAAATCAATTAATTTATTAACTTATAATAAATCCTATAGGTTAGTAACCTTCTTGATGGATGGTGGTTAAAGATAACATAATTCAGAGAATGAGTCGTCTCTCTTACTAACACACCCCATACATTTCCCTCAATCAGAATGTATAGAAAGTTTCAAGAGATTTGAGAGAGAAACTCCATCTCTTCAAGATTAAATTTCTTTAAGATCAAATTTTATTACATGAATATATGTATGTGTTGCTTATTATAGATATGTAAAAATCATGATTTTAAAGATCTTGGGAATTACATATTTTTAGAATTTATGTCATAAATGTTAAACATGAATTTCTAACATGTGATATTAGAGTTTTGATTACTAAATTTATGATTTTTCATATAATTTTATTTATGTTAATTTTATTAAATTTCTGCTATGAATTAGATCTTGAATTAGACCACTAATACTAAATTAAATTAAAGTGATTGAAATTATTGTTTATTTGATGTCGGTGTTATGTTTAATTTGTTTGTCACTAAAGTGACCAAATCAATTAGTTTAATAGACGTCAAATTAAATAAAATTCAATTAATTACGAGTACGCGATGCTTGTTATGAATTATTTTAACATTTCCTTACGAAAATATTAAAATTCATTAATTATAAAATATCTCTGGATCGTCCAAAAGTTGATAATTTATTTTATAATCTTTGTATATAATTGTAGTCTTTTTATATACTTAGTTAAAATATGTTTATATATTCAAAGATAATAGATATGTCTAAGTTGAGTATAAAACAATTACCAATTACATTAAATTTAAGTCAAAGATCAATTATGCTTATTGTCGTGTATTGTTATATCACTCATAGGAGATTTCAATACACTATTATTATTATATTTATTGATTTAATCTGATTTTATATGAATATCTATGCAAGTTTAATGTTCGAAACATTAATGTACGAGCATGTTTTATTTATTTGCAGTAACTACTCACGTTTCTCTTCATTCGTAAACTACATCTGTTCAAACTTTCAATGGGCTTAATTTCTCTGAATAACGTGAGCAATGTCCAGTGAATTGGTGTTCTGGATCATGATTTGACACTCACAACTGAGAAACCCCCTGCGCTTACTGATTCTAGCAGTGCTGAGCAAATATCTTTCTATAAAGCTTGGGAAAAGTCAAACAGATTAAGCTTAATGTTTATGCAAATGACTGTAGCAAATAATATAAAGTGTACATTTTCTAATATTGAAAGTGCTAAGAAATTTATGAAATTTGTTGAGAATTGTTCTCAATCTAGCTCTGTTGATAAGACTTTTGCTAGGACACTATTAAGTACATTAACCAACATGAAATTTGATTGTTCTCGTACTATACGTGAGCATGTTGTTGAAATGATGAACATAACAACAAGACTTAAGACCTTGGGAATGGAAGTGAATGAAATTTTCCTTGTACAATTTATCATTAACTCCTTGCCTCCTAAGTATGGTCTATTTCACATGAACTACAACACTATGAAAGATAAGTGGAGTGTGAAATAATTACAATGTATGCTCATTCAAGAGGAAGCAAGGCTTAAGAAATGAACAAATAACTCTATTAATCTCATGGGTCACCAAAGAAGAGCTGTAAAGAAATGTGGAAAGAAGAATGGAAAGGGCAAGCAAGGACCACTAAAGATTAATATGCTGTCTGCCCCAATTCACAAAGAGAACCATAAAGGAATTAAGTGCCACTTTTGTAGAAAGCCTGGGCACTATCAAAATGAGTGTCACAATGTAAAAACTGGTTCGAAAAGAAAGGTAAACCTTATGTTTTTGTATGTTTTGAATCAAATTTGGCAGAAGTTACTTATAATACCTAGTGGATTGATTTTGTTTGCACCACTCATGTTTCTAATACGATGTAGGGATTCCGTACAACCCAAATTATAAACCCAAATGGAAAGTTTGTCTTTATTGGAAACTGAGTCAAAACACCAGTTGAAGCTATTGAAACCTATTAGTTGATTTTAGAAATTGGACATCATTTAGACCTTTTTCAAACACTTTATGTCCCTTTCTTCTTGTAATTTAATTTCATTGTCTAACTTTGAATCTATTGGATACTCCTTTAAAGTTGGAAATGGTTGTTTCAGTTTGTTTAAATACAATCATCTCATAAGTTATGATATTTTTTGTGATGGTCTATATAAATTAAACTTGATAACCTTTTCGCTGAAACTTTGATGGCTTTGCACCATAACATTGGTACTAAACAAGGTTTTATGAATGAAATTTCAGCTTATTTATTGCATAAAAGTTTGGGTAATATATTCAAAGAATGAATTGCAAGATTAATAAAGAATGAAATTCATGATAACTTGGATTTTATTGATCTTGACATCTGTCTGAACTGTTTTAAAAGAAAATACACAAATCACACACTTAAGAAAGCCACCATTAGAAGCACATAACTCCTTGAAATTATACACACTGATATTTGTTGACCTTTTGATGTTCTATCTTTTGGTGGAGAGAAACATTTTATCACCTTTATTGATGATTTTTCACATTATGGTTATGTCTATTTATTGCATAAAAAATTTCAAGTTATAGAAACCTTAAAGGTATATATAACTAAGGTTGAGTGACAATTAGATAGAAAAGTGAAAATTATCAGGTCTGATAGAGGCGGCGAGTATTATATAAGTTACAATGAATTTGGATAATGTCCAAGTCCATTTGCTAAATTTCTTCAAACTAATGACATATGTGCACAATACACTATGTCAGGAACACCATAACAAAATGGTGTTGCAAAAAGACAAAACCGTACTCTAATGGAAATGGTTAGGAGCATGATGAGTAATTCTTCTTTATCCTCATCATTGTGGATGCATGCTTTAAAGACCGCTGCACATTTGTTAAATAGGATTTATAGTAAGGCAATTTCAAAAACTCATTTTGAATTGTTAATAAGAAGGAAACCTAGTTTAAGGCACTTGTGTGTTTGGGGTTGCCCAACAGAAATAAGGTTATATAATCCACATGAAAAGAAACCAGACTCAAGAACAACCAGTGGTTTCTTCATTGGTTATCCAAAAAAATCTAAAGGGTATAGATTTTATTGTCCTAACCACAATACAAGAATAATTGAAGCTGAAAATGTTAAGTTCATTGAAAATGGTGAAGTTAGTGTGAGTATGGAACCACATAAAGTGAAGATCCAAGAAATTGAGGTTGAAGTTCTTTTACCCAAAATTTCTTCTAAAGTTGTTATTCCTACAGTTGTTGAACAGTTTGACGAAATAGAAGAATAATAGATATACGATCAAATACCCCACAATGAAACTGTCACTAATGAACCTACATTAGATGAACCACATGAAGTAGTACCTAGAAAGTCTCAACGACAAAAACGGTCTGCTATTTCCAATGATTATGTGGTTTATCTACACAAATCTGAATTTGACTTAGGAGTCAATGAGGATCTAGTTCATTTTCACAAGCCATAAAAAGTGAAAGTTCTTTTAAATAGTGAGATGCAATGAAAGATGAATTGAAATCGATGGATCATAATAAAGTCTGGGATGTCGTTGAATTGCCTGAAGATTGTAAAAGAGTTGGGTGTAAATGGGTCTTTAAAACTAAGTGCGACACGAATGACAATATTAAACAACATAAAACCAAACTAGTTATCAAAGGTTTCACTCAAAAAGATGGCATCGACTATAAAGAAACATTTTCTCCAATTTCAAGAAAGATTCATTTAGAATTATCATGGCACTAGTAGCTCATTATGATTTGGAGTTACATCAAATGGATGTGAAAACTGCCTTTCTGAATGTGAATTTAGATAAAGAGGTCTACAATAGTCAACCTGAAGAATTTTTGGTTGAAGGAAAGAAGCACATGGTGTGTAAACTTAAGAAATAAATATACGGACTTAAGCAAACTTCCCGACAATACTATCTTATGTTCAATGATACCACCACGTTCTTTAGATTTAAAGAATACATTGTTGATCAGTGTATATATCTAATTGTCAGTGGGAGTAAGATCATATTTCTCATTCTGTATGTTGATGAAATCCTGTTGGCTACTAATGATCTTGGCTTATTATATGAAACCGATAATTTTCTCTCTAAGAACTTTGAAATGAAAGATATGGGTGAGACATCCTATGTAATATGAATCAAAATATTTCATGATAGATCACAAGGATTGTTAAGAATGTCTCAGAAAACTTATATCAAAAGAGCTATTAAGAGATTTAATATGGAAGGGTGCTCAGCAAGTGTTGCTCAAATTCAAAAAGAAGATAAATTCAGCCTTATGCAGTGTCCAAAGAATGATTTAGAATGTAAATAAATGGAAGAAATTTCTTATGCGTCTATTTTTGGAAGCTTAATGTATGCTTGTCGGCACTATTTTTGGTTAAAGGAGTTGCCCGTTGGATGCTGTAGGTCACTGGAATCAAAATCCCGTCACCCGCTTCGGAAGGACATTTAATTTACATATAAATATGAGTTTTAGAAAAATATGAAATCAAACCGAGCCCATATTTTTCATAGTTTAAATGAAAGAGCACTATACCTAAAAATCTGTATCTATCCTGAAAGATAAACACAAGACTTGAGGATGAGGCTGGATCAAATAAACTAAGAAATATATGACATTTGTTTGGCCTGCGAAACATTTTTATTTGCCGATAAGTTCCCCTATTTAATATGAAAAATTAAATAGAGTTTATATTAAGCTAGGTTCAAACAATATTCCTATAAGGGCAAACCCCTATAGTTAATTACATATTAGATAATTGAAGTCACCTAAGAAAATTCTCGATAAAAATCAGAAAAATATTATCTTCAAGGAGTTCAAAAGGATAAGACTTTCTAACGAAATTGGGTAAAGAGGTGTGGAATGAGAATGACTTAAATTTAGAACATTTATTATAAAATCCAAAGGAGGAAGAACTAGAGGATGTCATTGATCCAGAGGAGAACCTAAGTGACTTCCCAAGCTATCCTATTATTTGGCTTCAGTTTTGAGGAGAAATTATTTGAATATTTAATCCTACCAATTTTATTAGTTAGGGCTTACATTAACAATCACTCAAATAGACTGGAAGAAGTGAGGATTTAGGTCGTGACGAGCGACAACCTTGTAATCCTAAGATGCGTTAGGGCTTATGTTGTATAGTAGAGCAATACAAAGACCTAAAGATGAGGTGAGGATTTATGTCACATAAGCAAGAAACTGCAAAGTTTTATGGCTTGTTGTTTTAGTTCTAAGGAAAGAAATTGGTTTACCTGGGGAAGACAGGTTTTACTGTTGTCTCCAAGCTCCTTGTCGTGGCGAGTTTAAGTTTTCTAGTGTGTCAAGTTATGATGTCAAATCAGATGACCCTATGGTTATAGTTCTTTAAATGTTATGGAGCATGTTAAAGTTGATTAGAGCGACACAGGTTAGGATCCTATAGTTCCCTCATTCCGGTACCACTAATTTTTATTGGATTCACTTAGTCCAAATGAATTCACTAAGCTCAACTTAATGAGTTCCATTTTTTCATTTAGACTGTGGGAAGTCTCGTTAAAAATTGTAGGTTACCTCCTCCGAGGGATTCCTGATCATCCGATAGAGACATCTTAATTTAGTTACAATTGTGGTTTTGTAATGTTGTGATTATGTTTTGAGTTATCTTATATTTTGAATGTTGTGGCGGTGAGTTTTATCTTGATTGATTTTAGTTTTAGTTTTGGTTTTATGGCTATCCTTGCATTTTTGGTTTTCATGCAATGTGACATCACTGTTTAACATAAAATTTTTGTAAGCATAAAAGTATAGTGTGGAAAGTATAGAAAAAGACGGTACTATAAACTATAAAAGCGTACCTGAGGATCTTCTCGTTCCACCACCTGAAACTCAAAATGCATGTAAGAGCATTTTACGTAAAGTGAAAAAATAAGGTTCTGATGATTTACCAAAATCCTAAATCATATCTTGGTGAGCACCTATTAATTTTACTAAGGAAGATTTCATTAAGCGAGAAATAGTGAGTTTAGTAGACCTCTGATGCATCCCGAAAAAGCAGGTCCATGCTTCCCCCTCACCGCCTGGTGAAGTCTTTAGCTCATTTAAACTTATTATGACAATTAATAACTCATCCTATAAATACCTTTAATGCTCAATGAACATTGATGTTTCCATTATTTCTAAGTGTAGGGGAATCATCACTTGTAATTTAATTTGAGAATTATGTAGGTGAAGACCCTTAAAGGGGCAAGTTTGTGTTATTGAAACACTTAGCCAATATAAGCTTTAATTTTAGCTTGTAGTGTTTTAAAAGTGTTCAATTTCTAGTTACATTCAAATTTGATTTAGCTTAGGTCACTACTAAACCCTTAAAATCTTGGTGGATGTCTTAAAAATTTTTAGAAGAAATTGAATTTTATAGTGATTATGATTTATTATCAAAACTTTTGAATGTCATTTGAACATCAAATAACACCTAAAATCAGACTCATAAGTCCATGATCATTTAATTTGCTACACTTCCAAATTTTAATAATTTAGGAAATTTCAAATTTATCATTTAATTGGAAGAAGTGAGATTGGTTTTTGAGCAAAGGAAAATATGTTAAGATTTTCATACCTATTTTACACTGATTTTGATGATATTGCATTTTATAAGGTTATTTTTGATTTTTTTGTTGCAGGTATGATGAATTATGGTGAAATTTTACCCTATCACCTTTCGATAAGTCTTTTGATGCTCAATCTCTTTTACACTTCTTGCATATTTTTGAAAGAGATTAAACTTTAAAGGAAGGTTTTTTTCATGCTTATTTTGTAGGGCTACCTGTTAGGAACATAACACAACTATAATGGGGTAAAACAGAGCTAAAATGGAGCCAAGCGAAGCAAAATGATGGAGCTGCGCAGTCTGCCTGCTGACGGCGCCAAAATGGCGTCGACGACGAGATTTACCCGAGAAGACCAAAAAATGAAAGAAAATCTTACCGATGGTGCCTGGGACGACTATGCACTGACTTTTGGTGGTTATGGGCCGAAATTCAATGTATTTGGACGCTTTTTGAAAGGATTCTTGTGGCAACTCTTCAAACATCATCCCTACACTTTAAAAAAATGAATTTAGGTTAGAAAATGAGGAGTTTTTGTGAGATGAATGTTAGGAAAAGTGTGGATAAAGTTTAGGGTTTTTAGAATAGGAGTAGAAATGTGGATTTCTACCTTTTTGGAGAGATTGAAGAGGAGATTTTGAGAGAATTTGTAAGGATATGTTCCACCATTGCATGGATCGGCGAGAGACCTTGTGGGAGAGATATTCATCTTTCTTTCGAAGGGAAAAAGCTAAGTATTGTGTTCTTCATTATTTTTTGATTTTTGTAAACACTTATTTAGTGGGTTTTCATTGATTAAATGAAGTTTCCGTTGTGTTTTCTTTGTGCTTTGTGATGAGATTCTCTTCTTGTTTGGAAATATTGGCATAAGAAGATTATGCCGTTGTTTTCATTTTATTTTTCTTTTGTAATGAGTAGAATTCATGTTTAGGATTTTGTGATGCATGTTTATTGTTTTCATTTTACTTTTCTTTTTTAATGAGTAGAATTCATGTTTAGGATTTTGTGATGCATGTTAGAAGTAGATTTAATTGTAAATGTGATTGCTTTGACTTGCACTTTATTTACATTACAATAAAGGCCTGTTGTAGTGTTAAAATTTGTTGTAGCTGTGTAATTCTCAATAAAGTAAAACCACATTCAGATTCTATGGATGGTTAAGTTCATGGGATTTGAATGGAAATGAATAAGGAAATATACTTTGATGGGCGTAGAATTGAATATTTTAGGGTGACAGACTAAAATCCCCTATTCGGTCATATTGTTTGAGTACAGAAGCAGAAATATTAGCCCTCAGGCGAGGGGAACGTGTGAGCTCCAAAGTGAGAGTCGATATCCTCCCAGCCTAGCAACAGATTCAGTAAACAAGCGTAGGATTAGTCAATGTTCTTTATGTCTGGACCAAAAGATAAATAATATGATTGCTCCTATTTGGCACATACAATATTTAATGCATCTCATTCTTTACATTATCCAATTCATTACATAAGAATAGTAGTTTTTAATATCTCAAAATTCTTCAAACAATTAATCCAAAAAGGGTTATCTTTATAATTAATATTTACATTTAGTTATAGTTACTATCTTTACATTTAACACTTGCATTTAGGAGTAGTTTCTTGATAAAACAACATTTTAATCGATAATCCAAACTAAGGACTAATTGTAGTTCACTAGGATTTGACTAAGGACCTCTTACCTCGTTTCCTGTGGGATTGATAAACGAGACTCCACTAGAGCTCTGTATTACTTGAGCGATACGTATACTTGCGTTTGAAATTGTGACTTTACAAAATCATTATAAAATAATAACTTTGGGTTCATAAATTTTTGCATATTAAGTTTGTAACAAGTTTTTGTCGTCATTGCTGTGGGTTTAAATCTTCTAGTAGGGGTGTCAAATTCTAATATTTTTAGGTATATGAAAAGTCATTGTCAAGTTTTTGGCGCCGTTGTTGGGGAAGCTTCGGTAAGAACTTTAGGAGAATTTTAGTTGAAGTAATTAGACTTTGACATGAAATACTGTAGTGTCGTAAAAATTGTTTTGTGTGAAAAGTGTTTTTATATGAAAAAGTGTTGAAAAAAAATATTTTTATGAAAAATAAGGTGTTCGTGAAAATATTTTGTTGTGTTGAATATATTTCATCTGTTATTTGTTTAATTGTTATTATATTATTTGTTGTGTTGTGTATGCAAAACAAATAATCTGCAGGATTTGTGCCTTACGATCCCTAGTTTGAAAAAAAAAAAAAATAGAAGGAGACTAAAAAAACTAGAAATGAAAATGGAAAACTTTCAAAATAATAACTTGGAAAATCATCATACTTCATTGAGGGATTACATGAATCCTACGACAGATGAAGTTCACTCAAGTATAGAAAACCCTATCGTAGAAGCTGACTCATTTGAAATAATTATTGAGATTATCCAACTGGTGCAGAAAAATGAGTTTGGAGGAACTTCTTTGGAGGATCCCTATATACACTTATAAAATTTTATAGAACATTGTGCTATATTTCATTATAACGGTATGTCAGACGATGCTGTCAGACTAAGGCTTTTTCCTTTCTCACTAAGGGATATTAAAATGTGGTTATACTCATTAGCACCTAGCTCTATTAAAAATTAGGAGGAGTTAACTAAGAAATTCCTAACTAAGTATTTTGCACCTTCAAGGACTACTAAACTTAGAAAAGATATTATCTCATTTTTTCAGTATGAAGGGGAATCAATATACAAAGCCTGAGAAAGATTTAAAGAACTTCTAAAAAAGTGGTCACATCGTACTCTGCCTAATTAGTCATCATTCAAACTTTTTATAATGGGTTAGTAGAATCCCTTAGGTTTATAATTGATGTTGCTACTTGTGGATCATTAATGTCAAAACCATTTGATGAAGCGTACGTGTTATTGAAAATATGGTTGCAAACAAATTTCAATGGCCCTCTACAAGGGTAAATCCTAAAAAAGTAGCCAATGTTCATGATTCAGATGTGATTACAATTCTTGCATCGCAAGTTCACGCAATATCAAAGAAGTTGGACCAATTTGGAATGAACCATACTCAATTTACTCCAGTAAGTGAGGAAAGTTCATTAGGGCATATGATTGATGCTAACTTATCATATGAGACTTTAAATACCATAAAATCCCCATATTCTAACTTTTACAATCCAGGTTGGAAAAACCATCTTAATTTTAGCTGGTGTCATACTACTTGGGGTGGAAACAAACAATGGGAAAAAAGTCATGCTAATCCTAATGAGAGTTGGAATAATCAAGGTAACACAAACTATAGACCTTCATATCCACCGGACTCTAACAATGATCAACAATTTGAAAATAAGAAAATTACTATGGAAGAAGTGATATTACAAATGGGAAACCAGTTGCAAAGTCAAAATGTTGTGATTAAAAATATAACGAATCAATTGGGACAAATTGCTAATTCACTTAGAAATAGAACCCAAGGAACACTTCGTAGCAACATTGAGATCAACCCTAAAGAGAACACTAATGAACAAGTAGAAGCTGTCAAATGAAAAAGTGGAAGAGAGATAGAAGATGTGGTTAGAAAAGAGAAAAATGTTGTGAGAGAAATAAAGGAAACTGAAAGACCTAAAGAACATGTTTCCAGAGATCTGGAAAAATTATTATCTCCAACTAAAATCAGTTTGGAAAGACCACCACCTTTATTTCCTCAAAGATTTAGACAACATGAGTTGGATAAAAAAATTTCAAAGTTCATGGACGTACTTAAGAAGTTAACGATAAATATTTTGTTTGCTGAAGCATTGAAACAGATGCCAAGTTATATAAAATTTATGAAGGAGATATTAAATAAGAGTAGAAAATTTAGGGATTACGAGATAGTTGCACTAAATGAGGAGTGTAGCGCTATACTTCAGAAAAATTTTCCTTAGAAACTTAAAGATCATTGTAGCTTTACAATTCCTTGTGTAATTGGAAAAAAGATTATGTGGAAAACCCTTATGTGATTTAGGATTGAGCATTAATGTGATGCCTCTATCTATATTTAAAAGGTTAGGTTTACCCAATATTTCTCCCACTACTATAACCCTTCTGTTAGCTGATCGATCTATTATTTATCCAAAAAGAATTATAGAAGATGTGCTTGTTAAAGTGGATAAATTTATCTTTCTTATGGACTTTATTATATTAGATATGGAGGAAGATAAAAATATTCCCATTATTTTGGGTAGAGCTTTTCTTATTACCGGACAAGCTATGATAGATGTGCAAAAAAGAAAGTTAACTATGAATATTAATGATCATGAAACCACTTTTGATGTTTTAAAGGCTATAAAATATCCAGCTGAGAGAAACGATGATGATTGTTTTCAGATGGATGAAATTGATTATCTAAGTTAAAACCATTTCCAGAAAAGTTTTGAGAGTAAGTTAACAGATGAGATCGAAATGGGCTTTTATGATGAGTCTAAAATGTTGTTTAAAGAAGACTGTATGTATGTTTAGGAGAGGTGTGAAAGGTTGGACGTAACCAAAAATAGTAAACTTTTAATTCCATATGTTGAAAAATCTCATGACCTTAAAATGAATTTACCTCATACAATTTTAAAGCCTATCTATTTGATGAATTCATATACACCACCAGTCTCTATATCTTCATATTTGACTCAATCATAAGATGAACCTGAATTGAATGATGAAATCAGTAAAAGATCTCTTATGAAAGAGTTTATCAAAGTCATTGAATGACATATTCCATGGTATAAGAACAAAATGAATGAGATTCTAATGCTGGGGAAGATTATTAATGCAATTAACAGTTACCCCCCCAGAAATTTTACCTAGTGACTCTGAGATAAATCCTAAAGAAATGAATTATGAGTAATTTAAAATTATTGAACTGATATTTAGAAGAGAATTCGAGGATTTGTTTCGAAAGAGCTTTGAGTTGAGAGATAAGGACATGGAAATTGAAAGATTAATGGAAGAAATTCGTGAAGAATTGGAAGATAATTTGAAACAAAAGGATAACATTGAAGATATTGATCTAGAATCTGAATTATCTAGAGAGAATCTGATCCAAATATTGAGAGATCGTGAAGTATCATATAAAGATCCATTTCTTATAAATTTCAAGGATGATATTAATATGCAAATTGTGAATATTAGTCTAGAAAGAAATATGAGGAACAAGAATATGAATCAATCTGAAAAGGAAGAGCTGAAAGAAAGAACTAGAAAGAAATATGAGGAACAAGGATATGAACAATATGAAAAGGAAGAGCTGAAAGAAAAATTTAAAAGTTGAGGACTTTATAGGAATCTCTAGATCTGGAAAAAATTGGGCTATTGATCAATGATTACTTATTTGGAATTTTGATCCAGGTGGAATCATTTCTCAGGCTAGCAATTTTAAATCAAGCGCTTTATGAGAGGCAACCCATAGTTATCTATGTGGTTTGATTTAGTGTGCTTAAGAGTCATGATTGCTAGTGTCGTATTGTGTTTGATTTAGTGTGGATTGATCAGTTTTCTTGATTTTTGGTAGATGTTTGGATTATAAGTGTTTTGATGAATCCTTAAATTCTTATTATGGTTAGAATTGTATGTTCTCTTGTAGTAGTTGGATTGACGAGTCCACTACAGCTCGGGTCTGACCCAAACTTGATGTTTTATAAGAGACATTATGAATTTTAACAGTGATGGTTTCATCTCATATTTGTTACTTCTTTTGTCGGACTTTATTTTCATTTGATAGGAGTCCGAAACCTATTAGATGAGTAACTTATGGATGGTCTTACACTATCCTTATAGCTGCTAAAGGTGCTAAATTATTGGGATATGGTGATGTCTGGTTTTGGTTCTCAAGAACCAATATATCGGGGATAATCTTATCTTTGGAATTAGAATCTATAAAATCATTTATAAGCACTCAATATATTTGTGTAGTGATTCTGTTAGAAATTAGAAGTAAGTTAGTGAGATTTGAAGTGATGGAGGAAGAATTGACCTCCTTTTTCTTGTGTGTTTGTCTTTGTGTTACAATTTATAAGAATTGAAGAACATTTTTATATTTCAATGCTGATACTTGTTATGCTAGTTAGATTTGTACTTATTTCAAAATTTCATTACCCAACAAATTCTCTAAAATTGATATGTATAGAAAGCTCCTAATGTTACAGACCAAGTGAGGTAGAAAATTTGAGAACTGCAAAAATTTTAGAATGATGAAAATGCCTAAAGTACTAAGGTATGATTTATATTTAGAATTTTTCTTTCTACCTGTATCATTTCAAATTGAATAATTTAAGTTTGGGGAGGGAAGAAAAAATTAACTATTAGATGTTCTCAATTTAATATTTTCAAAAATTATTAATATGATTTTATGCAGTGAATTTAATTCAAAGAAATATATTTTGTAGATATTTAAATATTATGGTAGATTTAAAAGGAATATTTTTGTAATGAAAATTAATTTTGTATATTAAGATATTTAGTATAAGAGAATAAGACTATAGTTAACTATTTAAAGTAAAGGAAACTATATTTTGAAGTATTAAGAATCTTGGAAATTCATTTGAGAAAAGAAGATTGGAGCTTAATGATCTAAAAGCTATGAAATATTTATAAGGTAAAGGAATACTATGTTCAAAATCATTAAAGGCTATCCATATATAATAATCCTCACTTGAAAAAGGAAAAAAGAAAGGATTGACAACAACCCTCAAAAAGAAAAGAAAAATATATAGGATTTAAAGCAATCCAAATGAAAAAGTGAAAAGAAAAGAAAGAAAAAAAATATAAAAGTGAGGAGAAGCTTGAGGAGATGCCTAATAAAAAATTGACTTCACTAGACCTACCTAAAGGTTACATTCCTGAACTTATATTTATGGATTAGCATCTTTTACTAGTAGTGTTCTTATGAAGTTCCCATCATTTGAATATTCTAAGTGACTTGGTATTACAGTATATATTCATTCTTGAAATGAATAGAAAACTAGAACTCTTAAACTTGATGACTAGATAATCTTGTACCTACATAGTTAATTTAATTACTTGAATTTTTTCTAAAAATCTTGCTATGGTATTTACTTAAATCAAACTTATAGTAATTCTGAATTAAAACTTTAATATAATAGATCATAACTTCTATGTAGTACTAAAATTACTTGAGGACAAGTAATAGTTAAGTTTGGGGGATTTTGACCAAAGGAAAATATGCTGAGATTTTCATACCTATTTTACACTGATTTTGATTATATTTCACTTTAAAGAAGGGTATTTTTGATAATTTTTTGCAGGTATGATGAATTATGGACTTTTGGAGAAAAAGAAACAAAAATGGTGCAATTGGGAGCAAAAATGACCAAGAAATGAAATTTTGCCCAGTCACATTTCGATAAGCCTTTCGATGCTTAAAATTTTTTACACTTCTTGCATATTTTTGAATGAGATTAAACTTTAAAAGAAGGTTGTTTTCATGCTTATTTTGTAGGTCTATCTGCTAAGAACACAACGCAACGGAAATGGGGCAAAATGGAGCTAAAACAGAGCAAAATGGTGGAGCCGCGCAGTCTGCCCACCGACGGTGCCAAAACGGCGTCGAAGGTGAGATTTACCTGAGAAGACCAAAAAATGATAGAATTGCTCGCCAACAGCGCCCTCGAGCCCGCCGACGGTGTCTGAGATGACTATGGTTCGACTTTTGGCGATTATGGGCCAAAATTCAACGTATTTGAACACTTTTTGAAAGGATTCTTGTGGAAACTCTTCAAACTTCATCCCTACACTTTAAGAGAATAAATTTATGTTAGAAAATGGGGGATTTTTGTGAGTGGAATGTTAGCCAAAGTGTGGAGAAAGTTTAGAGTTTTTAGAATAGGAGCAGAAATGTAGATTTCTAACTTTTTGAAGAGATTGGAGAGGAGATTTTGAGAGAATTTATAAGGAGATGTTCTAACATTGCGTGGATCGGTGGGAGAATTTATGGGAGAGATATTCATCTTTATTTCAAAGGGAAAAAGCTAAGTATTATGTTCTTCATTATCCTTTGATTTTTGTAAACACTTATTTAGTGGATTTGCTTTGGTTAAATGAAGTTTTCGTTGTGTTTTCTTCGTGCTTTGTGATGGTATTCTCTTACTCTCTCTTCTTGTTTGGAAATAATGGCATGAGAAGATTATGCCATTATTTTAATTTTACTTTTCTTTTGTAATGAGTAGAATTCATGTTTAGGATTTTGTGATGCATGTTAGAAGTGAGATTTAATTGTAAATGTTACGGTTATTACTTCCACTTTACTTACATTACTATAAAGACCTGTTGTAGTGTTAAAATTTGTTGTAATTGCATTAAGACCCAAGAGGGCTGTATAATTCTCAACAAAGTAGAACCACATTCAGATCCCATGGATGGTTAAGTTCATGAGATTTGAATGCAAATAAATAGGGAAATATGCTTTCATGGGCGTAGAATTGGATATTTTAGGGTGACAGAATAAAATCCCCGATTCCGTTCTATTGTTTGAGTACTAAAGTGGAGATGTTAGCCCTCAGGCAAGGGGAACGTGGGAGCTCCAAAGTGAGCCGATATCCTCCCAGCCTAGCCACAGATTCAATAAACAAACATAGAATTAGTCAATGTTCTTTATGCCTGGACCTGAAGGTAAAGAATAAGATTGCTCCTATTTGACACATACAACATTTAATGCATCTCATTCCTTCACATTATCAAATCCATTACATAAGAATAATAGTTTTTAATATCTCAAAATTCTCCAAACCAATTCATCCAAAAAGGGTTATCTTTATAATTAATATTTGCATTTAGTTATAGTTACTATCTTTACATTTAATACTTGCATTTAGGCGTAGTAGCTAGACAAAACAACATTTTAATCGACAATCCAAACTAAGGACTAATTGTTGTTCACTAGGATTTGACTAAGGACCTCTTACCTCGCTTCCCTTTGGGATCGATAAACGGGACTCCACTAGAGCCTTGTATTACTTGAGTGATACGTATACTTGCGTTTGAAATTGTGACTTTACAAAATCATTATAAAATAATAACTTTAGGTTCATAAATTTTTGCATATTTAAAGTTACATCAAGTTTTTGGTGTCATTGCCAAAGGTTTAAATCTTCTAGTAGTAATGTCAAATTTTATTATTTTTAGGTATATAAAAAGTCACTGTCAATTTCTACCAATTAATTCCATGTATTTAAATTATCCAAATATGTTAATTAAGATCAAAGCTCGCCCATTTCCCTTTCTTGAAATAAGCCTAAGTGTTAATTAAAGCCAAATTTCCAAAATTACACTTTTGCCTCTAAGGCTCTATCACTTCATAATTCATCAAATTTAATTTAAATGAATTCAAAATTTTAATCCCACCTTAATCATAGGACAATTAAGACATCAGAGGAGAAAAATGTGATTTTTCAAATTTTAATTTAATTTATATAATTATTGATATGCAAAAATAGAAAATTTCAAAGAAAATTCAACAACTTAACCAAGAAAAAGCTTAATCCATTGAAATTTTTATCAGAGATAGAATTAGACTAGAGAAACATTGGGACAACATTACATGATTTTTTTGAGTTTTAGTTGAATTATTAGAATTATTTTAATTTATTGAGTATTAATTAATTATCAAATATTTTAAATGTGAAAATTTAAGTTTTATTTTTTGATTAAATCTATCTAAGGTCAAGGAAGCCAAAGAAAAAAAATTTACATTTTTCTAATTTTTCTTTGAATTGTTGGAATTATTTAAGTGAAAAATTAAGAAAAGTTCATTTTTAGACTTTAAAAAATTATTTTAATCTTTAAAATTCAATATCTAGACTTAAAAAATTAGGAAAAATATTTCAATTGCTCATAAATTCTTAGGAAACAATTTATAACATTTTCAAGAATTTTATCAATCTTGTGATTTTTATTATTTTTTAATTATTTAAATATTAAAATAGGCTTGAAAAATGAAGTTTTTATTTAAATTACAATTTTATTTTTAAAAAATTCTCCTGATGATGGAGGACTCTTAAAATCAATTTTTATAATTTTTTGAGTTATATTTTAATTATTAAAAATTATTTTTGTGTCAAAAACGCCATTCAACTCAGAAAATCAAGTTAAGTTATCAAATAAACTTCAAATGCTTTGAAATTTTTATGGGAAGTTCTCTAAACTTTAGATTCAGTTGACATTAAAAATAAAGTTATTTAGATGATTATTTTTCCCAAATTAATTTTCTTTGTGTTTTAGGGTTTTGCGAGAGTTTGTGTTCTTAATGACTTAACCCATGAAAAATTTTTCAAAGGGTTCTGTGGTCACAATAAACCTTCCAAAATTTTTTTGGACTTTTTTAAGCAACATGCTACTATTATGATTAAATTATGCAAATAATAGACATAAATTTGAATAATATGGATCTCTGTCTAGAGGTCTTCTCTGACCTTGGAAAAATTAGAGAATATCCCCCATGAAAAAGCAACAACATGGCAAAATATCAAGCTATGGTGAAAGGTCAACATGTATGGAGACTTAAAAGATTGAAAACTCTATTTAATTAATTAAAAATAAACTATGCACCAAATAAACTTCAAACCATTTCCACATTGTTCTCCTCTGTTCACTAAGCAAGAAGGTATTTTTTATTTTATCTTTCTGACTTTTCTATGTAAAGATATGAATTTTTAAAGATCAGGCATTTAAATAAATCAGAAAATACCCTATTTTTCTACTTTACCATGCGGCGCTGACTGGATCCTAGGCAGCTCTGAACGGCGACGTGGCGCTCTCTCATTCACTGCGCTTTCCACCCTGGCATACCACGCGGCCCATGGTTCACGCACTAAGAGTACGTCTGTTGACAAGATAAATGCGCGATTGGATGGCTCCTTGTCTTCGTCCCCAAGTAGGCTAACTCGAGAACCATCCACACTAAACCTTAAGATCTCCTTCTAGACTCAACCAAATCTCATGGGGTTTATTCCTAGAGCTTCATCTACTCAAGACAAACCTATATATATGGATTATACGATCTGAAACACAATAAATACGTATGGAGGGTTGAAACAAGCTCGGTTAGGGTTGGAGTTCAATACCTTTGTCTGAGAGGGAAGACCTCAATCAGATGCTTGTGGTATCTTTGATTGGTCCCAATGAATCTCCCGAAGAAGTCTCAAGCCTTAGTGAATGGTCTAGGTATGAATTTGATCAAGCTCAATTTAAGGTGTTAGTCTAAAGCTAGATTATAGGCTATTTCAGGGGGCTTTTGTGGGGAATCTACTTCTTTCACTATGGGGATGGTGTGTGCACAGTTAATTGGAGTTTGGTTCACGTGGATATGTGGGGAGTTCTGTCCTAGTTTCAACTGAAACTTTAAGCTCAAAATTGAACTCACACAGAGGGAACCAGCGAGAGGAAAATAGTGGGCTTGAACTGAGGTGGTCCTAGGGAGTCTCTAGAAGTAAATTGACAGACTTTCATTAAGAAAATTTTAACTCTCTTTTATTGGCCATGGAGGTGAGCTTGAAAAAAAAAGGCCTAGGCTGGCTACCGGAGCCAATTATGGTGGGGGGGGGGGTGGAAAATATTGCTTTTGTGGAGTGCAGAGAAGCTCTAAAAAGAAGTTGAGCTGATTTGGCCTCTATGTTTGAATGTGGTTGAATATGTGGGTGGTGGCTCATGGTTTGTCATTTTTCCAGCCACCAAGGTGGCCGGCCAGCCAAGGAGTGGTCACCTCCTTGCTCAAGAAGGTCAGGGGGTGGCTTATGATGGTTAACTTTCCGTGTCAATCTATGATGGAGGAGATTTTGTGTTTAAGGCCTAAAAAAAGGAATGAATCCCTTAATTTGGGGATCCATTGGTCCATACCTTGGTTTGGTGGATTTAGGGTGGTTTAGCCTGGTCCTTAGGAGGAGCTTTGTGACTATGGAGTCATAAAGTTGGTGGCTTTAAGTTGGCTTGGCCAATTTTTGTGCATGGGTTCATGTGGGTCAAAATGGCTAGATGTTGGGTTTAGGTTAGGTTAGCCATGTCAATTGGCCCAAATGATTGATAAATGTTATGTAGATGACTGTAATGAAGAGTTTGTAAAAGATTTGGAGTGATTTTGAGTTGTTTTGATGGTCAATTTAGAGAATTTTGATCATTTGGTCAATTTAGGCATGTTGGGCTACACTTGGGTCTAGATTGGGCTAAGCTTGGGCTAAGTCAAAATTGATTGTTGAAATTGGTCAATAAGAACATCATGAATAGTTTTCAACTTAAATTGGGTACCAATTTTGGGGTAAGGGCATTCAATTTGGTTAAATTTGGAGATATGGCCAATTTGGGGCAAATTTGGGGATTTTGGACTTAGGTAAAAATTAAATGAAAATGAAGCCTCAACAAGGCCAATTTAAGGTCAAGTTTGATGTGTAGGATTGTTATGAAAAGGTTTTAAAATAAATTGTGGCTAATTGAGTAGGTTTTGGGGCTCAATTTGGTGGGATTAAGTCATGTAGCCAAAATTAGGGGTTTGACTTAGATTAAATTGGGCTCAAATCATGGGCCAATTAAGCTTGGATTTAGTTTAGATTGGTCATATGAAAGGTAAATTTAAGTTTAGGATTGATATTTAAAAATTAGGCCCAAATTGATGGACATTTGAGGTGAATTTGGGGAAATTAGGCATTTAAAGACAATTTGGGGGTTTTAGTAAAAGTTATCAAATTGGCCAAATTGGGTTCAATTTGGTTTTGGAGACATTTGGAGTGATTTTGGATGTTTTGGGAAAGTTTGGGGTGCCAAGGGTATTTTTATAATTTTGGTAATTTTGGGTGGTTTTGGGCAATTTGGTTATTTTCAAATGGTTTGAAATGATTTTTGACTCAGTTTGCTTATTTTGGGTGAATTTGAGAATTTTGACCAAATTTGGGATTTGGGGGTGTTTAGGTAATTTGGGTAGGTTTGGGAGTGAAAGGTCAAGTTGGGTATTTTGGTAGGGATGGGGTATCAACCACCCTACATGAGCTATGGAGCAATGGAATCCCCATTTGGGTCCTCTATGTGCTGGTCTAATCTAAACCCCAGCCTAGGGATAGTGGGTTTAGGGGACCATCTACATGAGTCTCCCAAAGGATTAAGGGGTCAAAGTCATCAAATATTAGGTTTAGGGTTGTGAGGGATTGTGAGTGAAAATGAGTGCATTAGCCCCAGAAACCAGGGTCAACCCTAAGGGCAAGCAGTCCTATGGGAACTCACCTTGAGCTCCCCTATATTGACCCTACCTACTTAGTGCTAGAGGTTAAGACCAATATGTGGAACTTCAAGTTAAGCAAGGAGAAGTGTAGAATTTCTAATTGTGAGGGTTCCTTTTCTAGTTTTTAAGAATAGTCAACAGGAGAGTCCTATGACTAGAACCTAGGCATCTAAAGAGAAAAAACTAAACCTAAAAAAAAGTGAGGTCAACAATGCTCATACTTGTACCAGACAAGACATTAGCTTTGTTGTTGGGATGCTGGGCAGATATCAAAGTAATCTAGTAATAGATCACTACAAAGCTCCAAAAAAAGTTTTGAGGAATTACAAGGAATAAAAGACCACATGCTCAATTGAAGAAGATCTAAAGATCTTAAAGTGATAAGATATTCAGATTTACATTTTGTTGGATGCATTGATACTAGAAAATCAACATTTGGGTATCTATTCTTTTTGGCTGATAGAGCAATCTCATGGAAAAGTGCGAAGTAGGCTATCACAGTTGCTTCCACTATGGAAGTTGAATTTGTGGCTTTCTTAGAAGCTACGATTCAGGGTTTATGGCTGCAGAATTTTATTTCAAGATTTGGAATTGTCGAGAGTATTGCCATGCCGCTAAAATTTATTGTGATAACTCCGCAACAATCTTATTTTCAAAAAATGACAAGTATTCCAAAGGTGCTAAACACATCGAATTAAAATTCCTTGTCATTAAGAAAGAAGTTCAGTAACATAGGGTGTCAATTGAGCATATTAGCATCAATCTCATTATTGCAGGACCTTTGACAAAAGGGTTGCCGCCGAAGACATTTAACAAACATGTCGTGAGAATGGACATTACCAAACCCTTTATTAGTTTTATGCTCATTATATTTTGACACTTTGGACTCAATTTATAATGTTGCTAATATTTATAAATCTTCTTTTTATCATTAGTATACACTTTATGTTGCGTGATATTCAACAAGATTTGTCTTTTAATAGACATTATGAGAACATGATGTTAATTCTCATTAGTTAAGTATGCAATTGATATTGTGATACATAGAAGGGAGTGTGTCAAAAAATTGATGCACAACCGCCATGATTCATATTAATTTCATATTTATTAACTAATTTATGATTTAACCAATATAAAGAAGGATTTATCTTACATTTTGTGCAGTATGTCATGCACTACTAAAATTAGGTGAGCCAAGTGGGAGAATGTTAAATTGTATTTGTGGCTCACATTTATTTTAATAACTTATGAGATTTATTTTGATAACTTATGTTATTTATTTTTATAACTCATGATAACTTAAGTTTATTTTTTTCTTAACTCATAACTTATATAATAATAAATGATAACTTAAGCTATTTATTTTTACAACTCATAATAACTTAAGCTATTTATTTCCTTAACTTATAAATTATGTCATAATAAATGATAAGTTAAGTTATTCATTTTATAAGTCATGAAAACTTACGTTATTTATTTAATAACTTATGATAACTTACGATATTTATTTTTGTAACTCATGTAAAAAATAAAATGAGAAAAGGTTACTAACTTATGTCATTGATTTTAATAATAAAATCAATTAATTTATTACATTAAGATAAATTATATTGGTTAGTAACCCATTTGATAGATGGAGGTTAAACATAGTATAATTCAGAGAATGGTTTTTCTCTCTTCCTAACCCATCCCGTACATTTTCCTCTATAAAAAAGTACATAAAGTTCAAGGGATTAGAGAGAGAAACTCCATCTCTTCAAGATCAAATTTCTTCAAGATCAAATTTTATTATCATGAATACAGGTATATATTACTTTATTATAGATATGTAAAAATCATAAATTTAAAAGATCTTGGCAATTATGTATTTTTAGAATTTGTGTCGTAAATGTTCAAGATGAATTTCTAACAATATATACATGTAATTTACGATAAAAGGGAGGGTTAATTAAAGGTGGGGCTTCTTCTCCATTCTTCCACCTCGTTTGGGATTTGTTGAGGGAGAGCTACTACATCTTCTCCACATTTTTTGAAAGTTAGAGGGAAAATCTTTTTTGATTCATGAAAAAGTTTTTCTTGAAGAGTACTTGAGAGAACACAAGGAAGAGTGTGAGAGTCGCTTCTTCCCTTCGAGTTCTTGGAGGTGCTTTAGGGAAAATCTCTTGGATTAAAGCGATTTGGGGAATACTCTTCATGTTACTCAAGGAGAGAGCTAAGGAGTCGGTTCACTTCCTCTCCTTCTTCTTCCTCACCATTGTTTATCTTATCTTGTGAACTCGTCCTTCTATGGCAAAGCTTTAGGGGAGTCTGGCTAGGAAAGCATCATCCTAGATTTAGAAGAAGGGTGAATCTTGTGAGTTCACATTCTCACCATTGAAAGGAGAGCTTCATCCAACATTGGTCAAGGAGGGACTTCAATAAGCTTTGATGATCTATTTGGTTAGGATAACTTCCTTGTTACTTAAGGGAAGAATTTGAGTGGGCTTCTCTTCTACTGTTTGGAGAGCTTCACCTGGAACACGAGAGTAGGAAATCAATCAACCATTACGGCGGTGGGATTTTCCAAAACCCCATTGCAATAATTTCTTAGTCAGCCTTATAAGTAGTTTTCACTAAGTGTTGTGGGTTTTGGTGGCCCACACAGGGCAAGTTGACCTGCCAATGCTAGTCGCCATGGTTGTACTCATTTTTATTGGCCAACTTTATAAAAGTGCCATAGGATTTTGGCGGCCTACGCAAGGAAAGTTGGCTGACTGGCATTTGTCAACAAAACTATATGCCTATTGATTAGCCAATTATTTCTTGGAGTAAGCTTTAGTTATAAATCATATGTGTGGCCAAATTCTTTGTGAAGCCAAGTGACTCCTTGTTGTAAGCCTTAAACCCAAATCTTAGTGGGTCAAAAGTTGGATCTTGAGGAATGGTAAAAGCTTTGTAGCTAGCTTATTTAATAAGATCATTGGATTTTCAAAGCATGTAAAAAGCTTGTAGCTAGTCCACACTACGAATGGTGATGAACCTCTTTTAGGAGAAATTAGAGAATAGAATTCTCCACCTTTTCTTGCCAAAGTCCAAGCTCCAAGATCTGAACTTCTAGGCACATATGTGAGGACATTAGTCTAGTATGGCTTCCTATTGTAGTGCATCTCATGTGTTGAATTTTACACATTGCACTCCATCTCGATCGACTGCCTTAGCCCAGTCAACATTGCACTTTACATTGATTCGCTTTCCTGGTCTGGTTGGTATTGCATTATTTCTAGACTGGCCACCCCAACCTGGTTGACATTGCACTATGCCTCAACCGACCACCCCGATCTGGTTGACATTATACATTTCCTCGAATAGCTGGCTAAATCTGGCGGGCAACACACTTCACCTCAACTGGTGGTTATGGCCCTGTCATCATTATGGTTTTATCTGACCTGCCACCCTTGTCCGGCTAACATATCACTATGCCTCGACCGACTGCCCCACCTGGTTGATTAATCACTTTGATCTATTTAGTCACCATAACCCGAAGGAGCTCATTGGCTACATTGTCGACGTTTGATTATCCTAGGCGATTCGACGGGTCAATCAGTAAACTTCATTCACATAGTGTGCATCCTACATGTGCATTATCGTTGATTCTATGACTTAGCATTTTCAGATCCATTACTTGTACCCTTGTTGTGCATCCTCAAACATATGTCCCTACATCTCCATGATGATAACTTGTGCCTCCCGGTGGTACATTACTCTACATTTGCTTCATGGTATCTTCATGTCACTTAGCACCATGTCACAAGTTGTTTTCACATACACATGAGCACTTCTGCATATTTTTCATGCATGAAATTTTGCACGTTCATGACTTGAATGCTTGTGTTTGTGTGTACTCAAATTTTTGTTCTAACACGCTTATCCCTCTGATTCACTTATCATCTGAAGAGATGGCTCATCACTGAGTCAATTCATTTTGTAGTTCTCACCAACTAAAATTACATCCCTACCTTCTTATAGCACTGCTCTGAATCATTATAGGTCTACCCATTGAGTCACTATCTGTATGACACATCCATTTCTTGGGCCACTGCATCCATGGAATTCCTACCCCATTTGGGTCGCTACCTCCATCACACACCCATTTTTTGGACCGTTGTTTTCATGGCACACCCACCCTTCTAGGTCATTGCCTCCATGACATACACATTTTCTCAGGTCGTGCTTCTATGACACACTTAACTTTTCAGGTCACTTCCTCCAACACATACCCATTTTTGGGGTTGCTACCCTTACGATACTCCTACCCATTTCAAATCACAGTTTCCATGGAACACCCATATTTTGGGTCACTTCCTCCATAATACGCTCACCTTTCCAGTACAATACCTCTATGACACACTCATTCTTTTGCAGTACTACCTCCTCAGCATGCATGCTCTCGAGTCACTGCCTCCACGGTACACTCCTCACCACATTTACCATATGTTTACTTGCTCTCACATTTACATGCATGCATCATAACAAGCCACACTTTATATGCAAGTGACACCATGTTGATTATGATGACTTAACGAGTGCCACTTATTGGGTCAATCCATCAGCCAATGCAGTTTGTCGAATTAGGATTGACATAAGTATGATTGTGCTAGGGATCCATGAGATCTAAATTTTGTAACCCTACATATTACAGGTCTACAGTTTTACATCCATGATAATTTAAAAATTATGCATGTAGCAATCTAGACCATAAGACCAACTCTTTTTAAAATCCATCATGCGTGACACACATTAGAGAACTTAAAATTTTAAGACAGGGCAGGCATGACTACTTTGTCAAAATCATACATAAGTAAATACTTACCTTGTACACATAGATGCTGATTAGAGAACTTGTTATTAGATGGTGTCCTAGGCTAGGTCAAGGATGCTTGGTAGTATTTTTTTATGCCTCTAGCTTTTATTCTGTTTTGGCTTGTTCAATCTAGCCATGCATCACTTTTGTACTTTTTGGCGTGCTTGCAAGTCTTTGTTTTGATATGCATTGTAGTATATTAGGGTGATCTTTTGTAGGGGGTCATGCCATATATATGCACTAAAAAAGGTACAATAAAAATGGGTAGTAATGTAATTATTATTACCAACCTTTTTGGTCCAAAGACGTTGCAAGCTTGGTTAGCTTTTCTACTAACATTATTTTCATGCAGGTTCAAGTTCTTTTTTAATTTTTTCTGATGTACCCTTTAGATTCCTAGGAAGAGTCAATATTAAAAATAAAATATAGGCATGGTTTCTAAGGTGTCAAATGCGAAACCACGTGATGGGGACTAGGAGCTATTTGCTTGTGTCCCATTCCTTAATTCAAAATATTATTTAAATATAAATTAGGACTAAAAAAGTCTATTGAAAGTCTGACACTTTTTTTATTTTCTTGGGTACGTCGCTGACTCGATGACACCTTTTCTTTTAATAATTTATTTGGCTTATTCTATTACTTTTCCTGCATGATTGTATGAGTGGGCTGTTTCCTCTTTTTTTTAAGGTTGTATTTGGGATGCTATAAAAATTGTTATTTAAACTTTTTAGGACCTGAAAATTGTAAATTTAACTACAAAAATTGTAATCAATATTTCAAGAAAAATTAAAATTTAGGATTAAAAGATTCTGATTTTTTTAAAACTTGCATTCTATTTTCTTGCATTGGTTTCACCCAATTCATATAATAGGGCCTCCACTATATATAAGGATTGCTCTAAATAATTTCATCATATGAATGTACAAAGGAGAAGCTTTTGTACTTCTTCAAATCAACTAGCCCAACATTGATTTCAACTTAGGGGCTTATGTAGTGCACTGAGGGTGTTAGAAAACTCCCGAGCTTGGATAGGTATAAGTCTCTTATTGTGTGTATTTTGAGCTAAGTAACTGAACAACTTTTTCTCTTCCGTTCAAAAAGCATCCTCAACATTTTGGCAAGTGTAAGTCCTGCCGCTTGAAGCTCTACCAGATATTCATAGGATACAATCTCATTCGTTTCACCTTAGGGCTATAGAGGTTTCTGTGGATGGTGAAATTCTAGGATTACTGACCAAGAATCTCTAGACATGTTGGGTTGACTTCTTTCACTACTAGGTAGACTTAGGGTCCGAGTATCTTTAGATGACTTGTCTGTGGCAACCCAACTCAACTACCTCTGCTTTTTGGGATTATTGCCCACTTTCTCTTAATAACACTATTGACCATTGTCTTTTTTTATGCCTTTGTTGGTATTGTCTTGAGAGCTCGATTATTGATGATGTGTCGTCTATTTGGGATATGATGATTGATCCTTTTCTTTATGGCTCAGATGTGCTTTGACATATCAGGATTCCCCGTCATGATGATTCTATTATTTTGGAGACTCCATATGTCATGAGACCATTAACCATGCGTGGTCGTGAGAGAATCACTATCCACCCCATGGCTTAGTTGGAGCTTTCAAACCATCAAAGTATTCCCCTAATGAAATAATCATCCTTTGATAGCCATGAGCTAGTTGGGCCAACTAAAGTAAACAAAACTTCTTCAGATAAAAAGTATTCCTTTGTAGCCCCTAAGATGTAATCAACAAAGCAGGATATGTCCCCATGGGAGCACTCTAGACCCAAAATTAGGAAAGCACACTCGAATCTCTGGTTGTGGGTGGTCTACACTGGTATTCTTTCACAGATATTAGTCTAACATTTTTCTGCCTGATCTCATTTGGCCAGACATACAAGACCTATCCTCATGAGGTTTATCACATGTAGAATTTTCATGTTTTCCTTCTTATATTTTACATCTTTGTCATATGTCTATGGTTTCCGGCTCCTCTCTTCTTTTAATCATTGATATTATTTAGATAAGAGACTTATTCAGAAAAGGGAAGTGTAAAATGATGGTCAAACTAAAGACTCCTTTAAAAATAAGAGTAATAAAAGAGAAAGGAATGAAAACACTGATCAAAATATGATACCATGATAACATGATGGGGAGTCAACTACAAAACTAACAACTCAGGGCAAGTTAATTTGAGAATATTTATGTAAGAACTTTTCATTGTCACCCACAAATTTTCATACACTAATAGTTCAACTCATCCTTCTCATTGTACTAAACCAACTTATAATCTCAAAAAATATTTGGTGGACTTAGCCTAACCATGCCTCCTCGACACCCCCTCATGATGTTATAAAAGATGAGTAACAATATCTCCTTTAAGAAGAATTTTCTAAGAGAAATAGAAATCAACTTACCTTTAATGTAAATTTCACATTTATTTTACCCTTATTGATGAAGTTTTCCTATAGTCAATTCAAATGAGATTCAATATACTTGTTACAAATTCTTGAAATGATTCAACCAATTCATAAAAAGTGTGTTGATAATTATAGAACAATCTTACATATCCAATAGCTTCTAATGCACTTTTTTGTTAGGTATTTGTTGCCGCTCTAATGTGTCACACCCATACATGAATCAAATATCTCTCTAATCTTCCTAAATATAGTTTTACTCATATTTCATGGTTTTTTTCACATAATTCATCACAATTTCGTGAACGAGTAAGGAATTATATCATCTTTTTAGATTGGTTAAAAGAATAGAGAGATTCTTATGGAGTATTTTTAAAGATTCTCTTAGAGGTTTATAAAATTTTAGGAGTAGAGCCTGTGTTATTTTGAGGTATTTTTTAATGGAGTTCTTTTAGACCATTTTATTCATTCTTAATACGAAAGTTAGTTCAATCATACCCAAATTTTACTCACCAAGAAGAAGTTTAAATTATTGCATATGAGACAATGAATGCACAAAAAAAAATTTCAAATAATCATTATAAATATACTTATAAAGTTGTTGCATAAATATTTTGATGAATAAGTAAAAGAAGTAAAAAATTAAATATTTTTTTACTAGAATACTTATAAAGTTGTTGCACAAATATTTTGATGAATAAGTAAAAGAAGTAAAAAATTAAATATTTTTTTATTAGAACAAATATGTGTCATCTAATTACATTATGTTAAATATATTCAAAGATAATGCCTTAATGGAGATCTAAAATTCTAATTTTCTCAAATAACCAAGACTTTTAACTTTCAAGTTTCAAAAGTGCATTCAACAAAAGAATATAATCACATAAAAAGAGATTTAAAGCAATTAATAGGTCAAGGCCACTTAAGTAATTAATTACAAGAATTAAATGTAGATCTTAAGCTTCAATATAGAAGAGACGAAGAGATTGGTGAGATAATTATTAGAGTTAATATGATGTCCCACCATAACTTAATTACCCTCATACCTTTATGAGCTTAACATAAAAGTCTCTAAAAAAGTTGAGTTTCTCATTTTATTAAAGATATTAAGAGAAATTAAGGCATGTTAAGAGACAATGACTTTTCTTTCAAGCAAGTTCTTATTACTAATGAATTTATCTTCTTATAAATAATATTACACCCTATAAAGCACTTACAAGACATGTTCATGAGATAACCAAGATGGAGAGCAAGTAGTGCACATAATCCTTACTAGAAAGCCCTTGTTTGGTTAGTAATACATAGAGACTTGTCTCATAATATTAGAAAGTACAACCAAAAGGTAGAATTGAAAGGAAGCTAGAACTTCATAGGTACCTTACTAAAATTACTACATGAAAGTGAGTTGTTGATTGGGTATGCACTCACTAAAAATCTTAGAATGTATAAATTCACTTAAGAACCTAAAAAAGCTAAAATTCTTTAAAATACAAAATCTCCAACAAATCGTAGAAATCTAAATACCTTAAGTGGTATAAATTCACTTAAAAATCTAAAAAATTCTAAATTATAAAGAAGGCATTGGTTTTTATAAATATAAGCAATATGTTATATGACACACTTGTTCCTTCATTCATCATGCTTTATTCTTCAACTTGCATTTTCAAAGATCCTATCTTTTAAAGCCACAATTTTACCTTTAGTTGAAAACAAACATGAATATGAAGATAAAATTGTTTGTATGAGAGAGAAATAAACTTATTAAACAAACTAATAAAAATAGAGTGCCAAATTCTTTTAGAATAATTTATATGTGGTGAATTAAGAAGAGAGGTCAAATGAATAAAATTAACTCAACCTAAGAGAACTTTCAAGCAAAGTTTCGAAAACATTCCACCTATATTTTTTTTGTGAATATTTCAATACTTAAAGGAAAAAGTTTCATTAACTAATTACATCATAGGAGACATTCAATAATACTCTGAATTATACAATTTTACATATACTACAGAATATTTCAATGAGATTATCAAGGAATAATGCCATCATTTTAGTAAAAAAATCCATTATGCTGCAGGGTTAAACTAGATGAAGGAGTAGAGGGTGTAAGGTTAAACTAGATGAAGGGGTAGAGGGTGAATTACCTTATCCCAATAAGAAATCAACATTCAATAGTAAGTGTTTACAAAACTATATTAAGTGATATATTAAAAAAATAAAATAATCTCAAAAGGGATCTAAGGTTAGTAAGGAATTTCTTAATGTCAATATAGACAACTAAGTTAATATTTCATCAATGCGTCATCCCAGTTATCAAATTCCATGTACTTAGTTTTGGAGGTAGTTTACCCAACACATAAGGAGACATTCTATCGCATCAGGATTGACACAAGTATGATGGTACTAATGATGCAAGGGATCTAACTTCTGTCACCATGCATGTTACAGGTCTGCATTATTACATCTATAATTATTTTAAAATTATGCAAGTAACAAACTTGGCCATACTTAAGGTCAACTCTTTTTAAAATCCATCATGTGTGACACCCTTTAAAGACCTTGAATTTTTATTAAGAGGCTGGTTCAGTGATCACATCTAAACCATACATACTTAGAGACTTACCATGTGCGCTTAGATGTTGGTTAAGACACTTCTCTTTAGATGGTGTCCTAGGCTAGGCCTAGGATGCTAGGTAATGTTTTTCGATGCATCTGGCTTTTGTTCTTTGCTGCTTATTTATTCTAGCAAGGAATCACTTTGTTAATTTTTGGTGTACTTGTGAGTGTTTATTTTGATATGCATGGAAATATATTAAGTGGTCATTTGTAAGGGTGCCATGCTTTATATATGCACTAAAAAAGGTTCAATAAAAAGTGGGAGCTTAGTAATGATCATTACTAAACCTTTTCTGCTGACACTACTTAGCTCCCTCATTAGGCATGGCCCAGACATGTTGCAAGCATGCTTGAATTTTCTACTCACAATATTTTCATGCAGGTTCAAGTGTTTTTTTACTTTTTTAAATGTACCTTTTACAGTCCTAGGAAGAGTCTGTATTAGAAATAAGGTATATACATGACTTCTAAGGTGCTAAATAGGCAGAAGCACGTGACGGGGATGAAGAGCTATGTGTTCGTGTCCCGTGCCTTAGTTCTAAATTTCATTTATGTTTAGAATTAAGACTGGAGAAGTATATGCAGAGTTTGCCCCCATTTTTATTTTTTGGGATATATCCTTGACCTAGTGTAAACTGTCTTTTTAATATTTTTTGTCTTATTCTACTACTTTTCATGCATGATTACATGCTTAAGTTGTTTTACCTATACCTTTTAGGTTGTATCTAAGATGCCACATAATTGTAATTTACAATTTTTAGGACCTCAAAATTGTAAATTTTGCTTAAAAAATTGTAATAAAAATCTCTAGATAAATTAAAATTTATGCATAAAAGATTTAAGATTTTTCAAAACTTACATTCTTCTTTGATACATGGTCTTTAGGTCAGTTTTAAAACTAGTTGCAAAGCATGACCTTCACCTAATTCATATAATATGACCTCCATAATATATAAGGATCGCTCTATATAATTACATCATATGTATGCCGCAAAGAGAAGTCTCCGTGCTTCTTCAACTCGACTAGCCCAACTTAAATTTCTATTTAGGTGCTTGTCCTGTGCACTTAGTGCGTTAGAAGACTCCCGACCTAGGTAGGTTTAAGTCTTTTGTTGGGAGTGTTTCCAACTTTGTAACTGAACCACTTTTTCTCTTCATTCAAAATGGCATTATCACCACATTGGCTAACAGAAGCCCCACCACTAGAAGCTCCACTTGATAGTATAAGATAAAGTTTCATTCCCTTGAACTTAGGGCCATGGAGGTATTTATGGATGATGCAATTCATGGATTGTTAACCAAGAATCTTTGGACATTTTGGGTTGACTTTCAAGACCAAGTAGATTTAGGGTCCTAAGGTATTGGGATGATGTGTTCATGGTACCTAACCCAACTACCAATACCTTTTAAGGATTACTACACTCTTCCTCTGACTTGCATTATTGAACCTTAACTCTCCTTTTGCTATTATTGGTATCAACTTGACAACCCGATTACTAATGAGCTACAACCCATTTGGGATACGATGATTTACCCTTTGCTTTTATGGTTTGGATGTGGTTTAAAATCATTGGATTTCATGTAAGGATGATTACGTTACTTTGGAGATTCATATGCTGATGAGTTCTTTAACTATTTAGGATCTTGAGAGAATCACTCTCTACCCCATGGCTCAGCTGGACCTTTGAAAGTGTCAGAGTATCCTCCTACAAAAAAATAATTTGATAGCCTTGCACTAGTCATTGAGACTAATGTGAACAAAAATTCTTTGGATCAAGAGTATTCATGGGAAACTCCCAAGATGTAACTAACCAAGTGGGCTAAGCCCACTTGTGAGCACTCTAGACCCTAGATTAGGTAAATAAACTTTAATCTTTGGTTATGCGTAGTATACATAGCTATTCTTTCGCATATATTGGTCCAATGTGCTTTTGCTCGATCTTATTTTTCTAGACATATTTGACCTATTCCCACGACATATTTTCTTTCTTATAATTGTCATCTTTCTCGTTTGTCTGTCTTTTTCTATTCCTCTCTTCTCTTAATCATTCACAAGATTCAAAATAGAAAATTATTTGGAAAAGGGATGTATACGATGACAAAAATACTAGAGACTCCTATAAAAATAAAAAAGAGAAAGAAATTAAAACCTTGAACAAAATACGTTACCATTATAACATGATGGGAAGTCGAAAACAAAATTAACAACTCATGGCAAGTTAATATGATAGTATTAATGTAAGATCTTTTCATTATCATCAAAAGATTTTCTAACACTAATAGTTTAGCTCATCCTTCTCATTATACCAAACCATCTTATATTCTCCCAAAATATTTGGTGGACTTAGCCTAACCATGCTGATGAACAAAAATTTTTTGCGTTTTTAGGCCTATATTTTATACTAATTTTTGGTAATATTGCACTTTCAAGGAAAGTATTTTTCATGTTTTATTGCAGGTTGTTGATTTTTAGGACTTGAAAAAAAAATGAAAGAATTTGGAGTCAAAATGACATTTTTGAAGAAATACTCAGCGCCAAAGGCACCAAGCTAGATGCCGACGGTGCAGACCTACAGAATAGAGGCCAGAATTTCCTCAATGTCAACGGTTGTAGGAGCAGCGCAGACAACGCCATTTTATAGAGGGCAATGAATTAATTCAAGGGCCACTGGCACCGACGACGCCAATATCGATGCAAGACCAATTTCTAGAAGATTCGACAAATTAGAATGCTTTTGAATAGTTTTTGGATGCTACTATTGGTAAACCAACATTTGGCTTTATTTAGAGTGAAAATTGATCACAAAAATCTCTCTTCCGCCCCTCTCATCCATTTTGAGTCCATTAGTCATTTATTTTTTTAGAGTTTTGAGTTTTGTGGTGAGTTTAAGTGTGAATTCTTTTCTAAGAGTTGTTAAAGAGGGAGAGAAATGAGAGATTTCTTCTTCCTTACATCTTCTAAGAGAGAATAAAGAGTATTGTAAAGAGGAAAAGAGTCCAAGCTATAAGGGATTTGCTTTGAGAAAGATTTTCAGATAACTTTTGTTTGTTTACTATTGTTGTATGCACTTTCTTTTATATATGAAATTTGTGTTTTTTTGTATCTTTGTCATGAAGTCCGAGTAGTTTTCTCTATCATTTTCCCTAATTTGAGATATGATATAATGAAGAGATAATTTGGAAGTGCCAATTTTTAAATATAGAATAAATTATGATGGTTTTTCTACTCCTTTCTTAATTTACTTTTTGATCTGGCCAATTGAGATATTAAAATATGTTGTGAAACATATGATTCGGGAAATGGAGTATGAGTTCTACAATAGAGTGAGAATCATATTTAATTTTATAGAGGAGTATTTCGTTCATGGAATTAAGTGCAAATAAATAGAGAAATATACCTTTTTGGACGTAGAATTGGAGATTTTAGGGTGACATACTAAAATCCCCAATTTGGTCTTAGTGTTTAAGAACTAAAGCGAGTGTTAGCCTTCAGGGGGAAGCGAAGTGGGAGCTCTAGAGTGAGAGCCAATATCCTCCTAGCTTAACCACAGATTTAGAGACTAAACCTAAGATTAGCCAACGATTCTCTATAACACTGAATCATGGTAGAGAATTAAAATTGCTCTTATTTGACACAATGTAGATTTAAACCATTTATCACATCTTAATTTACTAAAAACTCATTGTAGTGGGAAAGATGATTTTTCATATTAGATAACTTCATTACAAAAACATAGTTTGGTAGTTATTGTTTAAACTTTGCATTTCAGTTTTCCTAGTAGTGAATAATTTAGTTCTGATAATACATCAAATATTCGAAATTAGTGACAATAATTTTATTTTATTGCTGTGAATTTCTTAGTTAATTTATCATTTCAAATTTAAACTTTCCTTGTGGGATCGATATTTGGGGCTTAAATAGAAAGTCCTGTATTACTTGATAACGATACGTACACTTGTGTAGAGTCTTTACATAAATTGATTATTCATAAAATAACACATCAAGTTTTTGACACCATTATAAAGCATAGTCAAATTTATATATTTTGCACAACTATATCATCGGGATCAAGTTTTTTATGCTGTTGTTGGGGATTGAACCTGGGTCACCCGCGTGACAGGCGTGAATACTCACCACTATACTCTCATTATTAATTATCCCTTTTGCACATCTATCACAGCTCTCCCTGTTGCAAGAATTGGTTTTCCCAAAATAGTGGTCACACTACATATTCCAGGTTGTGTTAAAATAGTTTTAAAATATATATAGTTTATTGAGAACAAATGAAGTTTAATTTTAAAAAAAATTTCTCCCTCCCTAAACTTGAATTTTAAATAGTGTAAAACATCAAAGTATATAACAAGTGTGAAGAGAGAAAATTTTAACAAAATTAGTTATAACAATGTACAATAAAAATATAAACAATATAGGTGCATGCAGTAAAAGCAGTTGTGAGTAGTAGTACATCTAAAGTCAACTTGTATAACATAGAAAATACAAAGTAAATGACTATTCTAACACAAAAACAATATAAACTATGTTGGAGAAAGATTAAATAGTAAAAACAAGAAATATAGTACATGCGTTCAATATACATCAAAGAGTACAAAACTAACCAAATATACATGAAGGAGGTACAACAGAAAAATAATCAAGAATTCTTAATCATCCTTCTCCTCCTCATCATCATCACACATCTTCATCCATCTACTTTGTATACTCAAAAAGTGGGTAGTGAGTGTAAATAGGAAACTCAACGCTATGGTTGTCACGTAGTAAACTAACTAAGGAAGTGTTGAAGCTAGCTTCATAATCACTCTTCCTTTCCATGTATTTCGCCAGTTGTCTCTAATGATCCTCATTGTTCTGAAGCTGAGATTCCATTAGAAGCATAAGTGATTTAAATTCTACGGCTTGATCCTTAAGTTCTTTCCAAATACAAGGAGGTGGAGTAGCAATACTTAGGTAGAAGTAGATGGAATATCAAAAGTTGTACCTCAAGATAAACCATAAATCTCAGCACTAGCCTTTACAATTAGATTTAGTGGCCTTTAGTTTGCTCCTCCCAATTCTCATATTTCACTCCAAATGCTTTACAGATAGTAAAGATAAGGGAAGGGAAACCCAAACATGTAGATTATATAGTTCTAGCAGAGGTGCAAATAGCCTTGAAGATGAGAGAGCCAAAATAAATGAGTTTCATCTTTTGAATGAAATAGTACAAGAGGCTCTCTCATGAGTCACCTTGCTCAAATGGTTTGAGGGTTGCAGTCAAGCAGAAATAAAATGGTGTTATGCCTTTGATTGGGAATTAAGTGTAGAAGAAGAAAAGTTTAACTTATGCTCGTTCCTAATCTTCCAAACTCCACGCCCATCAGTAAGGTGAGCAATAATCTCATCTAGCTCAGACTCAGAAGGCTCAAACTCTAAATAGTAGCAATCTAGATGAGATAAACCATATAGCACATTGATCCACTTGAGGGTGAACTCAACTCCCCTTCCTTGAACAAATATCTCAACCTCTGGAGCTTCAAGTAGATTTACATAAAATTTCTTCACAACTGAATAGTTGTTATGATAGTGAAGTAGCAGAAATTTTCATAGTGTTGAGTAGCAATTAGATGTTCTATAGCCCCACCAAGACTAAAAAACCTTCGCTCTGTATTGAGCTTCCTTAACAACCAAAAATCATCATATCTATCTTGTGTTGTGCGATTCAAAAACTTTGTTTTATCAAAAAAATTCTCCCCCTTTTCTATATTTGTTTTAGGAGCCCATTAAAAAAATATATAAAAATTTAAAATGAATTGCATATATTAGCTCTAAGGGCTCTTACAAATGATTTTCAAGCAAATAAAGCTTCCAACTAAGGATTTCGCACTACAAATTCCAAAAGTTTTCAATTTTTGGCCTAAAATCAATGTGGAAGAAATCTGTAGTCAAACAACAAAACTTTTATGCCAAAATGTAGATCTAACATTGAGAAGATGAAATTGTTTTTATGCTCTAATACTTGAAGAATCACGAGCTATAAAAAGCCCTAGGAGCCACTTTCATGAAATGGAGGAAGAAGATGATAGTTTGATGTGAAAAATGATGGTTCATGATTTTAAGCAATTTTGGCCGGTTCGGCCAGTCTGGCGTCTAAGCACCCTACTGTACTAACACTTGGCTCTTAGGAGCAAATTTTGGAGCAGAGGCTCCAGGCCCAAATTTTGTAAAATTTGCTTTTTAAAGTGCGCTACAGAAAGACTAAGGCCTACAAACCAAAAGTTACATGAATTTAACATCATTCCATTAATAAATCATATTCCCAACATCTTCAAACTTCCATTTACTTAATAATAACTTCCAAACTTTAATTTAATCAACCATACTAACACATAACATTTTTCACAAACAAAACAGAACTTCATTCACTAGAAAAAAGTTTCAGTACAACAAACATAGCAAAGTGACAAAAGAGATTAATCCAAAACTAATGCAAGTCTCACATCACATAGTACCAAACACACCCACTACTAAGGTTAACAAAATAAATGTAAACATAAACATCTAACACACTTAAACCTTCCAATGATTAGTAACTTTTGGCACAATTATCTTCCACCATTTCAATAGATAGATAACTGTGATCATACAAGTTGTAGAGAGGGGCACAAGCAAAATTTTACTGTAATTTTCTCTTCGAACCACTTGTTATCGTGGTACATTTTTACCATGTACTCCTGATAACATGCCAAATGGTTGAATTGGATTTTCATTTGCCACTCCAAATGCTTGTACTGAAGATACATGTCGCTCAACATTTTCTGCAAAATTGGTAACCTCTCTTCAAATTTCATCAATTTATCAGTGATCTGCTACAAACTCAATGCAAGGGAGTCCTTGTGCACAAAGTTCTGCTCATTTGCTCCACTGTTACTTTTACTCTCCATTTAGATAAGGAAATTGGACTAAGAACTCAATTTCTTTCCAGATCTGCTTCTCTTAGGCCAAGATATGAAGTTTTAGGATTAAGGCACAAGATTAGGGAGGTTTTAATGGAATGAAATGTATTAAAATTGCTGGGTGTGGTTTTAACCATAACTTATAACTCTGGTGCCTAGGCGCTAGATTCTGGCGCTTTGGTGCCAGTCTTGCTTGATGCTAGCGCTTAGGTTCCTAGGCGCTAGTACCCAAGTAAGCACCATTTTGCCTCGTGTCAGATTTTTCATGTCCCAATTTATTTTCACTCATCAAATTAGCTCTCTTAGGTATCAATACTGCATCACATAGTTAGTAAGAACAAAAATCATAAATCAAACCACACAAATAACTATGGGTTGCCTCCCACAAACCACTTGGTTTAACATTGTTAGCCCGACGTATCCAATGTTTTAGTTTGGTTAGTGCAACATTAGGATCTCTTCATACAAAGGCATGTTTCCACAAAAGTAAGGTTTTAATATGCCTAAAAAAGGTCAAGTTTTTCATATGCTCTTAATGCATATATTTGATAATTTTCAATGATATTGCACTTAAATAGAAGGTATTTTGTATATTTTTGGTTTTAGGTATAGGAAATGGAGTTTTAGAGAAAAACAAGCAAAAACGGTGCAATTTGGAGCAAAAACGAGCAAGAAAGAAAATTCAGTCTTCGCACATTTTGATACGTCTTTTTATGCTTAATATATTTTGCTCTTCTCACATATTTTTGAATGAAAATACACTTTAAATAAAAGTTATTTTCAAGATTATTTTGTAGGTCTATATATTAGGAATGAAACAACCCTGAAACAAGGTGAAACGGTGGAGCTGCTGCAGACCGGTGCCGATGGCGTTCGAATCTAGAGAATGATAAAAATATGGCATCGACAGTGCCTTAAAAGGCATTGACGGCACTCGAGACAGCTTGGATGTGATTTTCGATGGTGGTGGCCAAGATTCATTGTATTTGGATGCTTTTTGGAAGGTTGCTTGAGGTATCTTTTGGGAAAATTGTCTTTACACTATAGTAGAGCAATTTTATGTTAGAAAAGGTGGTGTGTGTAAGTAGAAAAATATGGAGAATGTTTATAGATCTTAGAATAGGAGTAAAAATGTATATTTCTACTATTTTGGAGAGATTGGAGAGGGGATTTTGAGAGAATCTGTAAGGAGATGTACTAGCATTGCATGGATCAGCGAGAAACTTTATGAGAGAGATCTTCATCTTTCATTCAAGGAGAAAAAGCTAAGTATTGTGTTCTTCATTATCTTATGATTTTGTAAACACTTACATAGTGGATTTTATTTGATATAATATTGTTCTTTTTTGTATTTTCTTTATGCTTGGTGATGTATCTTTCTTACTCTTTCTTTTTTTAGGAAATAGTGACATGAGAAGATTATGCCATTGTTTTCCTTTTACTTTCTTTTATAATGAGTAAAATTCATGTTTAGAATATTAGGATGCATGCTTGAAGAAGTGTTAATTATAAATGTGATGGTTTTTACTTGCACTTCATTTACATTAAAATAAGGACCCATTATAGTGTTAAAATTCAATTTAATTGCACTAAAACCCGAGAGGGCTATGTAATTCTCAACAAAGTGGAATCATATTTAAATTCCATGGATGGTGAAGTTTATGGGGGTTGAGTGCAAATAAATAGGGACATATATATATATATATATTATTATTGAGAGAAGAATTGGAGTTTCTAGGGTGACAGACTAAAATCCCAAATTTGGTCTTAGTTTTTAAGAACTAAAGTGAGAGTTAGCCTTCAAAGGAAGGAAAGTAGAAGCTCTAAAGTGAGAGCCAGCATCCTCAGAGATTAACCACATATTTAGAGACTAAATATAAGATTAGCCAATGATTCTTTATAATACTTGACTGAGGGTAGATAATTAAAATTGCTTCAATTTGACACATACAATATTTTATGTATTCTATTCCTTTATGTTATCCAATTCACAACATAAGAATAACAGTTTTTAACATCTCAAAATTCTCCAAACCAATTCATCCAAAAAGGGTTATCTTTAGAATTAATATTTACTTTTAGGAATAGTTACTATCCTTACATTTAACATTTGCATTTAAGAGTAGTTGCTAGATAAAATACCGTTTTAATCAACATTCCAAAATAAGGACTAATAGTAGTAGACTGGAATTTGACTAAGGACCTCTTTCCATACTTCTTCATGGGATTGATGCTAGGGTTTTTAAAGAAAGCCCTATAATAATTGAAGCGATACATGCACTTGCACAGAACCACTAGTGTGTGAATTATTTTATAAATTTTATAACATTATGATTTTAACTACTTAATATAAATTGGCTCAAAATTTTGGCCATATTTTTTAATGTTAAATTACTACGTAATTTCAGGTCAGGTCAAGTTTTTGGCACTATTACAAGGGATTTAAATTGACATAAAACAAGCAAAAAAAACAACACACACTAGTGGCACATCATGTTTCAGTCGATGTCCATTTAGTTTAATTATTCATTCCGTTTATGGATATTAAATATCCATAACACCAAAGGGATAGACTTTTATCACAATAAATGGCTCCGACCACATTGACTTAGTTTTTTTGGGAAATAATTTTAATCGAGTGTTGTATAATAAAGTCTCTTGTCCAGCTCAAAATATTTCTTAAAAATCTTTCGATCATGCCAATTTTTCATCTTCTCCTTATAAATTCTAGCATTCTCATAAGATTCATTTCTAATTTCCTTGAGGTGATTTAATCACAGTAATCATCTTATAATAAAATTCCTTTATTGTCCAATAATTTTAAGTTCTAATTTGACAAACAAGTGATAAGCCTTTCCAATTACAAGTCTATATGGTGACATTCCTATAGGACTTTTGTGAGTAGTCCTATTGGCCCATAATGTAGAATCAAGTCTAACAGACCAATCTTTTCTATTAGGATATATAGTCTTTTCAAAATGCCTTTAATTTCACGATTGGATACTTCTACTAAACAACTGGTTTGAGGGTGATAAGCTGTGAGAATTTGATGTTTAATTCCATATTTTCTCATTAATGTTAAAATTATAAAGTTGTTAAAATGAATTTCCCCATCTCTAATAATCACCCTTGCCATTCCAAATCTAATTACAATATTTTTCTTTAAAAATTTAACATCTCCTTGAGCACCACAATGGGGAAAAACAATATCTTCAATCCATTTTGAAATATAATAGATAATAATTAAATTATATATGTTTCCAGTAATGGTATAAATGACATCATAAAATACAACCCTATACATCAACGATTTCAACTTTCAAGGTAAAATTTAGGGATATTTCATTCCTCTTTGAAACATTGCCTACACATTGACATTTATCTCATGTTTTTACATAAATTCTAACATCCTTAAATAAATTAAGCCAATAAAATCCATATTATAAAACTTTAAATGTGGTTTTAACCACTCCAAAATGTCCCCTAAATTGACATTCATGATTTTTTTTATAATTTCCTTGGTTTCTTCAAAAGGTACACATCTTTGGATGATTAAGTTCTTGCATTTTTTATATAAATAAAGGTCTTCCCAAAAGTAAAATCTCGTGTCATGCATGAACTTCTTCTTTTGGTGGCTTTCTAATTCAATGGGTAAAATATTACATACTATGTATCTCCATAACATAGAAAACACCAGTCAAGAATAAAATATAATTGTTCATCAGGAAAACTTTCATTTATGTCAACATCATTATCACCATATTTTTCCTTTTATAGCCTTGATAAATGATCATCGATTTGATTATTAGTATCCTTCCTATCTACTACTTGAAAATTGAACACCTACATTAGAAGGAACCATCTAATTAATTTGTGGTTTTACATCCGACTTCAACGTCAAATATTAAATAATAACATGATCAGTATGCACAATACACTTTGGCGCAATAAGATATGGTCTAAATTTATCAAAAGCACACACTATTGAGAATAATTTCTTCTTAGTAGTTCTATAATTAATTTGAGCCTCATTAAGGATGTTACTCGCATAATATATAACTTAAAAAATCTTTTCGTACTTTTTCCCTAATATTACCCCAATAGCATAATCACTTGCATCACACAATAATTAAAATGGTTTTTTCCAGTCAGGTGAAATAATAAAATGTGAAGTGATTAATTTTTGCTTTAATAAATTGAAGGCATTTGGGCATTCCTCTTTAAATTAAATTTTTGTCAATTTCTAAAAGATGACATAGAGGCCTGGTAATTTTTGAAAAGTCTTTAATATTCCACCTATAGAACTCATCATGTCCTCGAAAACTTCTATCTCCTCCCACATTTGTAGGAGGTGGTAATTCAATAATGAATTGAATCTTTGTTGGATCTACTTCCATGTCATTTTCATAAATCTTATGTCCTAACACAATTCCTCTTGTAGCCATAAATTAAAAATTTTACTAATTGAGAACTAAATTTGTGTCTTCACAATGTTTTATAGCCTTAGCAAAATGATCTAAACATGAATCAAAAGAGGTTCAAAAAAATTAGAAATCATCCATAAAAAATTCAATTTCTTTCTCAATTAAATTGTTGAAAATAGACTTTAAAAAGTTGTAGGTGCATTACATAAACTGAAAGACACTCTTCTAAATGCAAAAGTCCCATATGGACTACTGAATGTTATCTTTTTTTTATCCTTGAGAGTTATAGGTATTTGGTGGTATCCACAATATCCTTCTAAAAAATAGAAATAAAGATGCCCTGCTAATCTATCCAACATTTGGTCAAGAAAAGGTAAAGGGAAGACCTAAGCACTGTCAGAAATAGGATAAATAAATTCAGCATTCAACCACTTTAAAATTTCTTTATTAGCAACTTCTTTCATTATAGGGTTCAATCTCTTTTAAGGAAAAGCTCTAGGTTTATTTTTATTTTCCATTAAAATTCTATGCATACAAATTGAAGGGTTAATTCCTTTGATTTTAGCTAATGTCCATCCAAAGGCTTTCTTTTGTTTTTTCAATGTGTCCATTAATTTTTCTTCTTGATCTTTAGTTAAATCAAAGGATATTATTACAGGTAATGTAAATGAGTTCTCAAGAAAATAGTACATTAAATGAGTAGGGAGCACCATCATCTTATCTTCAAGAGGTTTTTCAATTGAATGTATGAGAGGTTTACTGTTTTTAGTAGTATCTAAAATCTCAAAACTTTACTGAACATAATTTAAATCCTCAATATTTATCGCCTTTGATTTATCTTGAAAATCTATTTCATTTTCATCCTCCAATCTTTGTTNTTTATCTCATGTTCAAGAGGTTTTTCAATTGAATGTATCAGAGGTTTACTATTTTTAGTAGTATCTAAAATCTCAAAACTTTACTGAACATATATTAAATCCTCAATATTTATCGCCTTTGATTTATCTTGAAAATCTATTTCATTTTCATCCTCCAATCATTATTTATGTATTTTGACTTCATATCTTCTCAGAAATGGCCAATAATTAAATTATCAAAAGTATCCATTCTATAACATTTATTATCTTTTTTTTTAGCTGGATACTTCCTTGATTTAAGTAGATTAAAAGTAGCTTATTGATCATTAAATCTCATAGTTAACTCTCCTTTTTACACCTCTATGATTACTCATCTAGTGCTAGGAAAAATATCCCCAAAATGGTAGGCATTTATTTATCTTCCTCCATATCTAAAACAATAAAATCCATAGGAAAGATAAATTTATCTACTTTTAAAATACATTTTTAATAACCCACTTAGGATAAGTCATATATCGATCATCTAACTGAAGGGTTATAGTAGTGAGAAAAATCTCTCCTAAGCCTAATCTTTTGAATATAAATATAGACATGAGGTTAATGCTAGCTCCTAAATCACATAAAGCTTTTCTACAAAACCTCTCTCCAATCACACAAGGTATAGTAAAGCTAACATGATCTTTAAGTTTTTGAGGAATTTTTTTTCTGAATTATCGCACTTCATTCTTCACCTAGTGCAACTGTCTCATAATCTTCAAACTTCCTCTTTTTGTATAAAATTTCTTTCATAAATTTAGCAAAACTTAGCATCTACTCCAAAGCTTCACCAAAGAGAATTTTAACTGTAAGATTTTTAGGCTTCTAAAAAAACTTTGAAATTGTTGATCCAGCTTTTTTTGTCTAAGTCTCTCACAAATTGGTGGTGGTGTTCTTTTGAAATTAATCTTAATTGGAGAGACCAATTTTCTACATCCTTAGGAACAATTTCTTCATGTTTTTAAGTTTCTTTATTCTCCCACTCAATTTCAATTTTCTTTTGAATTCCAACATTTAATTATCTTCCACTCATGAGTTGGACAATTTAACTTGCTCTTACTCTTTGTTCTTATCTTTAGGATTTATTTCAAAATTAATAAGAGTTCCCTGGGCCTATTGCTAAGTGCATTAGCAATTTATCTTAATTTATTCTCAAACTTCTTATTGCAACATTTTATCTTTGTAATTGATTCCCCATCCGTAGCACCACTTCTATAGACAACTTGTTCTCCTTAATTTGTTGGTTATTTATAAATCCAGGAGGATAAAAAGATCTGCAACACTATCCTGATTGTTCCAGTTTCCCAATGGGTTCACATGATTATTCTCCCATTGTTGATTTCCTCCACTAATTATTATTCTAATTAAAGTTAAGGTGAGTTTTCCAACCTGAGTTGTAATAGTTAGAATATGGGTTATTGGGTGTATTTTTAATTTCATGGAAAGTCTGTAATGATGGTTGAGAATTAATCATTTTTCCTAATGAATTTGCTTCTATCCCATGAGGTGTTTGAGAAAAAATCATTCTAAATTGATCTATCTTCCTAGATTTTGTAGCAACTTGAGATGCCAATATAGAAATTGCATCATTATCAAGAGCACTAGCTACTTTCTTAGAATTTACCTTTTTAGAGTGCCATTAAATATTGTTCATAACCATCTCTTCAATCAATTCATAGGCTTCATCAAATGGTTTTGACATTAATGAACCTCTAACAATAAAGTTAATAATATATCTAAGTGATCCTACCAATTCATTATAAAATGTTTGAATAATTAACCAGTATGACAAGACATGATGTGGACACTTTCTAAGAAGTTCGTTAAATTGTTTTCATTCTTCATATATTTACTCATCTTCATATTGAGTAAAAGAGGTAATATCATTACTAAACTTAGAAGTTTTTAAAGGTGGAAAACACTTAACTTAGATTTTTTGTGCCAATTCCCCCCAAGTTGTCGTAGATCGAGGTGCTAATGAGTTTAACCATATTTGAGCTTTATCCCTTATGGAAAAAGAAAAAAAATTCTAAGTTTAACATCATCAATTGGTACACCATCATATTTAATCATAACACAGTTCTAGAAAGCTTGCAAGGTGTAAGTTTGTATCCTTATATGGTATTTTCCCAAACTAATTGTTTTGTGTCATTTGTGTAATAACAAGTTTAATTTCAAATGAATTAGCCACTACAACAAAGTTTTGTATGCTCAAGTGAATTTCATCTACTGTAGGGTTTGGATAGTCCCTTAATAGTCTTTGTATATTATGATGTTCATTTTCAATAGTTTGATTAGAACAGTAATTTTGTGATGTGCTTGCCATTTCTTGAGAATTACGAAGTTCTTCTTGTTTTTGGATTCTTCTTATTGTTCATTGTAACTAAGAATCGTAAGTCACTAAACCTTCAGATCCCAAACTACATAAGCAAAGTTAAAAGTTCAAAACTTTAAAGTAAAACAAAACACTTAAAATAAAATTATTTTTTAATATTTCAGTTTTTTTTGGTTTATTATTTTATAAAATAAACAAAAACTCAAAAAAGGAAATTAAAATACAATTCTCACAAAATAAAACTATAGTTAAATAAAAAATTTTAAGCCTATAAATTTAATTATTCCCAACAACGACTCCAAAAACTTGACCTAACCCGTAATTACACAATAATTTCAATTTTGAATGATGGCAAAAAAGTTGATCTAATTCATATTCAGTAGCTAGTGTACAAAATAAGTATGTGATGAAATTGATTAATGACTTACACACTAGAGGTACTACGCAAGTACACGTATCGTTTCAAGAAATATATAGTTTTCTTTAAAAACCTTACTATTGAACCAACAGGGAATAAGGGAGTTACTATGCTAACTTAGAAAAATCTCTTCCCAAACTGTAAACTAAATTTGTAGGAGAATAAAATTGAACTATTTGAAAAGAAGGTATAAATTAAAGTTTGCTACTTCTAAATTAAAGCTAAAAGTAAATGTAGAATTTATTAAACTAAAGATGTGTTATTAGGTATGATTATAATGAAATGTCTTTCCCATTGAATAGAGATTGTAAACATTGTAGGAATTAAATGATGAAGATGAAAATGAGGTTTAATGATAAATAGGATCATACCTATTCTTTATCATCTTCCGAGTGCATAAAGAACATTGGCTAGTATAAAGTTAAGTTCCTAATTATATGATTGTGCTGAGTAAATTCTAGCCTCTCACTTCCATATTAGCCACTATGCCCTCTCAATAAGACAAACCAAGGACTCAGGTCCTAAACTAAGACCAATTTGATAAATGTTTGAGTCTATCACTCTAGAATTATCAATTTTACTCCCATCAAAACTTATCTCCCTATATATTTACACTCCCCCTTACAGGTGGCATCCCCTCCATCAAAAGTTTAGTGTGATACTCACTAGTTGGTGAAATTATAACCCTCTTAGGTTAGTATGGTTCATAATAAATTTTAACATCACAAATGGCTAGTTTAAAAAGTAAATGAAGAACTGATGAAAATATCATCACAAATTTTGGGAATAAAAGAAATCGTGAAAACATTCTAACCGCACACATGATCACTTTTTATTGTAAGGAGAAAGAAAAAATTACTATCAAGAATTCATGGGGATAACAAAACAAAATATTATATATATATATTAAAAACCAACTATATAAAATAGAAGTACAAATACTTATCTTAAACTCTTCCCCAAGCAATCCTCTGAATTTTTTTGACTTAACTTGACTCCACAAGAGTCACAAAATACTAAAAAAAAACATACAATCACCACACTCTCACTATAGTGGCCGCCCACCCCAATGGGGGTCTAACATACCAAAAAATGATTTTTCCCTCCTTCTCCTTTCTTCTTGGACATGTTAAAATTCTTTCGATACATAAAGCTCTAAAAATAACAATAGGTCACCTCAAACACCTTTTTGAAATTTGTCCAAATTCAGGGACTATAAGCATAACCATCTCTAATGCCTAAGTGCATAGGCGCCAACCTTCGAGAACTATTAAGCGTTTAGGTGCCAAGTCACCTTTTTGTTCGTTGGCTTTGTTTGACTGATTTTTGCTCCAAAGTTTGCTTCTTTTTCTCTTAACCCTTATTTATTGCACCTGAAATAAAAAAAAACACAAAAATACCTTTTATTAAAGTGCAATGTCCTTACAAATGAGCATGAAATACACATATAAAAATAGGATATTTTAAGGTGTGTCAGCTACCTTCCTAGCATGCCCATCCCCGAATCACTGCCTCCTTAGCATACCCATATGTTAGCCAATTTCCTCCTTGACATGCCCATCACTTTGTGTCATAGCCTTCATGAAATGACCATCTATTGGGCCACTTCCTTCTCAGTTTACACATTTTTGGGTCATTGCCTCCTCGACATACCTTTCAATCAGTTCACTACCTTCTTGTCATGCCCATCATAGGGTCACTGCCTCCTCAACATGCTCATTTGTCCAGCATGCGGGCAACAACCTTCATGGCATGCCTATCCTTGGGTCACTGCCTCCTTGGCATTCCCATATGTCAGGCCACTACTTGGATGTCATGCCAGACCCATCTGTCGGGCCACTTCCATTATGACATGTCGATCCGTGGGTTACTATCTATTCAACACACCCATTTGTTTGGTTGTTACCTTCACGACATGCCCATCCCTGGATCACTAACATTGTCATACACATCTTTTAGATCTTTGCCTTCATACCATGCCCATCCTCGGGTCACTACCTCAAAGTCATACCCATCCTTAACTTCTTATTGCATATCTTGCATATTTTCATGTGTACTCGGTGAGTGCTACTCGAGGCAAGGTATGAATCCTCCTTATAGTTGTCCTTTTTCTCAATACAAACTCACTTAAAGTTAGTTTCTGCTTTTCACATGCCACCTTTGGTCTTCGCACAGGTACAATGCCATTTCATAAGTAGTCTGTCTCACCGATACGTCTCATTCGTGTGTGTCATATTCCGTATAACATCCTTGCATCCATTTTCATGATGTGGGTTTTGCTCTTCTAGACATCCATTAAGATTATTTTATACCTTGATAAAAAAAAATCATTATGTGAGCTTATTGCAAGTTCTTATGCTTGTTTATACGCCTTGATGACATGTTCAGCTCATTAAGAGAGTGGCCCTTTCATTGGTCATGATACTTAAACGAGCATTGTCCAAGAGGAAACCTCAACGATCAATGAAAGTTTTTGCATCACAAGAAATAAATAGTATGACTGTGCTAAGGATCCACAGACTTTAAAATACATAATATGTGCCACAGACGTGCATTTAATGGTACAGTATTTTAAAAGTATAGAAATTGATATTGTCACTATTATAAGTAATTGTTACCTTTGTTTCAAAACTATATATGCTAACCAAATGTGAGGCCACCACTTTTAATATATAAACCACTTCTAGTGATGTGCTTTAGTTCTTTTGGGTCTTTAGAATAGGGCTTGTTTGGTGACCCTGTCAAAGTCATATGGTAGTTGGAGACTTTACCCTGTGTGCTCAATAGCTAGTTATGACACTTCTCATTAGTGGGTTTAGTAGGCTAGGGTCTAGGATGCTATAAAGTCTTTTTGATGTTTGATTATTGTTCTTTATTGCATTAGATTCCCTAGCCAAGCATTTTTCTTGCTTTGTGTTTTTTGTGTGCCTGCATTCTTCATATGCATGGTAGTGTATTAGTGTTCTTTTCTGTAGAGAGTCATGTCTCTATATACACACACACATTTATAAAAATAAGGGAAACATTTAATAATTTCTACAAATCTTCTACTTGTTTATGTTGCTTGTCTCACTGAATAAGCAGGATTTATTATATGTTGCATTATTTACCTTGCTAACCTTGTTCTCTTGGAAGTCGAGCCTTTGCTCTTTTACCTACGTACTTTTCAAGTCCTAAGAGAGCCTTGTAGCATAAGTAAGATATGGGAATCTGTTCCAAGGCTTTTGATATGAGAATCACATGGATGGGAAAAGGAGTTGATGCTCGCATTCCACATCTTAATTTTGTATTTGATATTTATGTATAGAATTAGGACATACATGTATATGTAGAGTCTTGCTGCTGTTTTCTTTTCAAGTATAAGTTGCCGAACCAACTGCCCTTAGCCTTTTATGTATGCTATAGACTTATTTCTTGCTTTATTGCATGAATGAATGCTTCAATTACTTAATTTTTTTTTGTGATTTGTCTAAGAATCACAATGCAATATATGTAGAGTCTTGCTTCAATTAATCATTTAATGGGGCCTCCAAAATATTTAAAAGTCACTTTAAATACTTGTGATCATATTTACATGTCCTGAGGAGAAGCTTGACCAAATGAAAATATGTTGAGATTTTCATACCTATTTTATACTGTTTTTGATGATATTGCACTTTAAAGAAAAATATGTTGAGATTTTCATACCTATTTTACACTATTTTTTATGATATTGCACTTTAAAGAGGGTATGCTTGATGTTTTGTTATAGGAATGAGTAATTAAGGTCATTGGAGCAAAAAGATGCAGAAAGGAGCAAATTTGGAGTGAAAAGGACGAAAATGTAAAGATTTGAACTTGGCCGCCGACGGCGGTCTCGACGCCGCCGACGTGAGATTTTCCTGAGACTATAGGTCAAAATTTCTAGAAACCCGCCAATGGCGAGATCGAGGGTTATGCCTACTCAAGCTTTGGATGAGGCCAAATTTTGAAGGGATGCTTAGGTAACTCTTGGGAAAGCTCATCTACAACTTTAAAAGAACATTTTGGCTGAAAATAAAAAAAAGTCTAAGGAGTCTAAGGAATCTAGGGTGTATAGAATTACCATTAGAGTGTAATAATTGTGAGGACTTCTTCAAGAGATTGTAAGAGATGAGGAAAAGTGAGAGATTTCTTCTTCCTTGCTACTTTGAAGAGGAATTCAGTGTGCTCTAAAGAAAGGAGGAGATTCAGAGCAACTTCGAGGAGTGTTCTTAGAGAGAAGTTAGAGAAGTTATCTACTTGTTGTAGTTTGTATTACTTTGATTTTATATATGAATTCCGAGTTTTTTTGTGTTTTCCCCATGAGTTCTGAGTAGTTTTCTCTGTCTTTCTCATTGTCTCAAGATTTGTGAAATGGTGATTTAAATTGGTGAAGCCATGAAAATGTTTAAGAAATTGTGATGATCTTTTCACTTAGATCTTAATTTACTTTCAATATGGCCAAATAATTTGTTAAAATATGTTGAGTTTTACAACTAAAGTGAAGGTTACATCCAAGATTTAGGGAGGTCAAAGCCCTTGAAAATTGGGTGCAAATAAATAGAAAAATATTATTATCGGGCGAAGAATTGGAGATTTTAGAGTGACAGACTAAAATCTCCAATTTGGTCCTCTCGTTTGGGTGCTGATGTATAGATGTTAGCCCTCAAGCGAGGGGAACATGGGAGCTCCGAAGTGAGAGTCGGTATCCTCTCTGCCTAGCCGCAAAATCAGTAACCAAACATATGATTAGTCAATGTTCTTTATGCCTGGATCAAATGGTAAAGAATATGTATGCTCCTATTTGGCACAACATAAATTAAATTAATTAATTTTATCCATTCACTATACTTTCTTGATTAGGAGAAGGATGCTTTCTTATATATTGATTATCACAATTAAACCCTACTTTATATCATTAATTTTTTTTAGTTATTAAAATTATCTATTTTTTTTCAATTGCCTATTTGTGACAGATAAGCAAATTGAACGTTGTTGTTGTGATCAAAGTTTTGCTTTTCTAAAGTCTTAGTCCGTAATTTTAAACCACTTCCTGTGGGATCGATATCTAGGACTCCTTTAGAGCCCTATATTAGTTGAGTGATACGTATACTTGCGTTGACAAATTCAACTTTAACATTATTGAATATTATAATTATACATCTTAACCAAATCAGACACATCTATAAAGTCATGATCAAGTCTTTGAACGTCATTGCTGGAAATTAAATCTTCTAATAGCGCCATTAAATTCTTGTATTTGTCGAATTACAAAAAATTTTGATTAAGTCCTTTGACGTCATTGCTGTAAATTAAATCGTCTAGTAGCGTCATCAAATTCTTGTATTTGTCGATTACAAAAAAAAGTCGGCCAAGTTTTTGGCACCGTTGCCGGGGAGTGATTGAGTGAGTGAGTAAAATCACGATCATAGTAACAGACAAATTAGGAATTATTAGAAAGTTCTTACTTAAATTGCAACTTATTTTTATATTTATATTTACGTTAATTACATTACTGAGTACTGATTTCAAATTGTATGCATAAATTTGGACCTGAAAATCTTATACCCTACTTCAGATAATTAGAGCGCACTGTTAGAAAGATTAGAAAATTAAGAAGAGAACCCAGAAATTTTGATACAATGGAAAATAACCTGAACAATCACGGAGTAGAAAATGAGCACAGCCTAGACCCTTAAGAGATTATGCAAATCATATAGCAGATGAGATTCGCTAATCTATCCGAAATTCTGATGTAGCTGTTAATTCATTTGAGCTTAAACCTGCTATTTTCCAAATGGTACAAAACAATCAAGATGGAGGTACACCAAATGAAGATCCTAATTTACATCTTGCTAGTTTTTAGAACTATGTGCTACTTTTAAACATGACAGAGTCTCAAACGATGCTGTTAGACTTAGAATTTTTCCTTTTTCACTGAGGGATAAGGCTAAGATGTGGTTAGATTCGTTAGCACCTAGATCTATTAGAATTTAGGGAGAACTTTCACAGAAATTTCTATCGAAATATTTCCCTCCATCCAAAACTGCTAAACTAAGAAATGACAACATTGTTCTGTCACATTGATGGAGAGTCAATATATGAAGTTTGGGAGAGATTTAAAGATTTTCTTAGGAAGTGTCCTCATCATTTGTTACCAGATTGGTTAATAATTCAAACTTTTTATATTCTTAGGAAGTGCCCTCATCATTCGTTACCAGATTGGTTGATAATTCAAACTTTTTATAATAGATTAGTAGGATCTCTTAGATCGATTATAGATGTTGCGACTGGTGGTTCTCTAATGTCAAAACCTTTTGATGAGTGACCAAAGTAAAATATGTTGAGATTTTCGTACCTCTTTTATACTGTATTTAATGATATTGCACTTTAAAGGAAGGTATTTTTTTATGTTTTGTTGCAGAAATGATGAATTAAGGTCAATAGAGCAAAAAGATGCTAAAAAGAGCAAATTTGGAGCAAAAAGGACAAAAATGTGGAGAATTGCACAAGGGCACCGACGGTGCCATCGATGCCGCCGACGGTGAGATTTCCCCAAGGCTACAGGAAAAAATCTCCAGAAGGCCACCGACGGCACTATCGAGGCTGCCGACAGCAGGATTGACGATTATGTGTACTTGTACAATGGACAAGGCCGGATTTTGGAGGGGTGCATAAGTAACTCTTGCGAAAACTCATTCACATCTTTAAAGAGAAGAGTTTGGCCAAAAATACAAAAGTCCTCAGTTTAGATAGGTTCCATTAGTGTGTAGAGAGCTTGCTAGAGCATGTAATTGTTAGGAATTCTTCAAGAAATTGTAAGAGTGGAGGGAAAGTGAGAGATTTCTTCCTCCTTGCTACTTGAAGAGGAATTATGTGCTGTAAAGAAAGGAAGAGATTTAGAGGAACTTCAAGGAGTTTGCTTGGGGAGAAATTAGAGATACTGTAAAGAAAGAAAGAGATTTAGAGGAACTTCGAGGAGTGTTCTTGGGGAGAACTTAGAGATGAGGAAGAGATTCAGAGGAACTTAAAGGAGTATTCTTGGGAGAAAGTTAGAGATAAGTTATTTACTTGTTATAATTTGTATGACTTTGATTTTGTATATGAATTTCGAGTTTTGTTGTGCTTTCCCCATGAGTTCTGAGTAATTTTCTATGTCTTTCTCCTTGCCTCGAGATTTGTGAAATGGTGATTTGAATTGGTGAAGCCATAAAAATGTTTAAGAAATTGTGATTGTCTTAAGATTTGTGAAATGGTGATTTGAATTGGTTGAGCCATAAAAATGTTAAAGAAGTTGTGATGATTTTGAAATGGTGATTTGAATTGGTGAAGCCATGAAAATGTTTAAGAAATTGTGATGATCTTTTCAAAATGGTGATTTGAATTGGTGAAGCTATGAAAATGTTTAAGAAATTGTGATGATCTTTTCACAATCTTAATTACTTTCAATCTGGCCAATTGATTTGTTAAAATATATTGAGTTTTACAAGTAAAGTGAAGATTACATCCAAGATTCAAGGAGATCAAAGCCCTTGGAAGTTGGGTGCAAATAAATAGGGAAATATGACTATGGGGCGTAGAATTGGAGATTTTAGAGTGACAGACTAAAATCCCCAATTCGATCCTATTGTTTGGATGCTGATGTGTAGATGTTAGCCCTCAGGTGAGGGGAACGTGGGACCTCCGAAGTGAGAGCCGGTATCCTCCCAGCCTTGCTACTGAATCAGTAACCAAACATAGGATTAGTTAGAGTTCTTTATGCCTAAACCAAAGGGTAAAGAATAGGAATGCTCCTATTTGGCACAATATAAATTGAACTAATTCATTTTATCCATTCACTATAATTTCATGACAAGGAGAAGGATGCTTTATTATATATTGATTATCACAAATTAAACCCTACTTTCTATCTTTAGTTATTTATTAGTTATCCAAATTATTTACTTATTTCAATTGCCTATTAATAACAGATAAGCAAATTGAACGACGTTGTTGTAGTTGAAGTATTACTTTTTATTAAGCCTTAGTCCGTAGTATTCTATTTCTCCCTATGGGATCGATAACTAGGACTACATTAGAGCCTTATATTACTTGAGCGATACGTATACTTACGTTGACAAATTCGACTTTGACATCATTCAATATTATACCTATACATCTTTATTAAATCAAACACATATATATAAAGTCGCAGTCAAGATTTTGACACCGTTGCTGGAATTTAAATCTTCTAGTAGCGTCATCAAATTCTTGTAATTGTCGGATTTATAAAAATAAAAATGTCAGTCAAGTTTTTGGCGTCGTTGTCGGGGAGAATTTTAAGAGTAACGAACATTTTAGAATTATTAAAAAGTTTTTACTTAACATGCAACTTATCTATATATTTATATATTTATATTTATATTTTTAATTATATTACTGAGTACTAATTTTAAATTCTATGCCGCAATTTTGGACCTGAAAATCTTATACCATACGATTAGGAATTAGAACGAACTGTTAGAAAAATTAGAAAACAAAAAAGAAAACCTAGAAATTGTTATACAATGGAAGACATTATGAATGAACACCAACCTAGACCCTTAAGAGATTATGCAATTCCTAGAGCAGATGAAATTCACTTATCTATCCAAAATCCTGATGTAGCTGCTAATTTATTTGAGCTTAAACCTACTATTATCCAAATGGTATAAAACAATCAATTTGGAGGTACACCAAATGAAGATCCTAACTTACACTTCCCTAGTTTTTTAGAACTATGTGCTACTTTTAAATATGATAGAGTCTCAAACGATGCTATTAGACTTAGACTTTTTCCTTTTTCATTGAGGGATAAGGCTAAGATGTGGTTAAACTCGTTAGCACCTGAATCTATTAGAACTTGGGGAGAACTGTCACAGAAATTTCTATCCAAATATTTCCCTCCATCCAAGACTGCTAAACTAAGAAATGACATAACATCATTTTGTCAGATTGATGGAGAGTCAAAATATGAAGCTTGGGAGAGATTTAAAGATCTTCTTAGGAAATTCCCTCATCATTCAATGCTAGACTAGTTAATAATTCAAACCTTTTATAAAATGAGCAAACAACATAGTAAACCCATTAGGACATTCATCCAACAAAGGAAATATTAACTATAGATCTTTTTATCCTCAAAGATATAACAGTAATACTCAAATTAAGGAGAAAAAGTTATCTATGGAAGAGCTGATATTAAACATGGGTCAACAATTATAGAATCAAGGAAATCAATTACAAATTCAAGGAAACCAATTACAAAATCAAGGAACTGCTATTAAGAATATTGAGAACCAATTAGGGCATATCGCTACTGCGCTTAGTAACCGAACATTAGGAACTTTTCCAAGTACTGTGGAACCAAATTATAAAGATCAAGGAAAAGAGCAAATCAAGGCAATTCAATAAAGAAGTGGAAAAGAATTAGAGACAGGAGTGCAACAAGAAATAGAAATTGAAAAAGAGAAAGTGGATATTGAAAAAGAAAAGGATCATGAATACCCAGATTTAGAGTATCCATTTACACCAATGAAAATTAGAAACTGAAAAAGAGAAAGTGGATATCATAAAAGAAAAGGATCATGAATACCCAGATTTAGAGTATCCATTTACACCAATGAAAATTACTGGGAGAACCTCCACCGCCGTTTCCTCAAAGATTGAAGCAACATAAACAGAATAAACAATTTTCAAAATTTTTAGAAAACCACCGTTTCCTCAAAGACTGAAGCAATATAAAACGAATAAATAGTTTTCAAAATTTTTAGAAATTCTTAAGAAGTTAACGGTGAATATTCACTCGTAGAAGCTTTAGAGTAGATGCCCAATTATGTAAAATTTATGAAAGATATTCTAAACAACAAAAGGAAGTTCACGGGCAACAAAAACGTTGCACTTAGCGAAGAGTGTAGTGTAATTATTCAAAAAAATCTTCCTTAAAAATTAAAAGATCCTGGTAGTTTCACTATACCGTGTGCTATCGGTGAAAAATTATGTGAAAGAGCTTTATGTGATTTGGGAGCCAGCATTAACCTTATGCCTCTATCTATTTTTAAAAGACTAGGATTATGAGAAGTCTCACCTACTTCTATAAATCTTCAATTGGCAGGTCGATCAGTTACATATCCTAAGGGAGTTATAGAAGATGTGTGGTAAAAGTTGACAAATTTATCTTCCTTGTGGATTTCATTGTTTTAGATATGGAGGAAGATAAAGAAATACCTATCATTTTAGGGAGTCAAATTTATCTTTCCGGTGGATTTCATTATTTTAGATATGGAGGAAGATAAAGAAATACCTATATTTTTGTGGATTTCATTGTTCTAGATATGGAGGAAGATAAAGAAATACCTATCATTTTAGGGAGACCATTTTTAGCTACTGGAAAAAGATATGATAGTGTTCAAAAAGGAGAGTTAACAATGAGAGTAAATGATCAAGAAGTAACTTTTAACATTGCAAAATCTATGAAATACCCTGCTGTTGAGAGAGATAATGAATGGTTTCGCATGGAAATTATTGAACATCTTTTGAATGAACCTTTTAAAGAACATTTTGAAAATAAAAAGGATTTTGAAAAAAGAAGAGCATTTTGAAGAACAATTTGAAGAAAATGATGAAATTATTCTGGACAAATTATATAATGATGAATTAGATTATGTTCAGGGAAGATTTGAGATGTTGGGTATTACAGAAAATGCTGATAAGAATCTATTTCCATCAATTATAAAATCACCTGAACTTAAGTTGAAGACATTACCTAACCACTTGAAATATGTGTTTTTGAGAGACTCATTTACATTACATGTTATTGTATCTTCAGAATTAAATGATTTATAAGAACAAAAAGTGTTAGATACATTGAAAAGATATAAGAAAGCTTTTGGTTAGACCTTAACGTATATTAAAGGAATCAGTCCATCAATCTGTATGCACAGAATTATTAAATCCTATAATGAAAGAAGTAGTTAAGAAGGAAATTTTGAAATGGTTAGACACTGGAATTATATACAATGATGAAAGAATTAGTTAAGAAGGAAATTTTGAAATGGTTAGACACTGGAATTATATATCCTATTTCAGATAATGGGTAAAAAAGGAAATTTTGAAATGGTTAGACACTAGAATTATATATCCTATTTCAGATAGTGCACAGAGGAAATTTTGAAATGGTTAGACACTGGAATTATATATCCTATTTCAGATAGTGCGTGGGTGTATAAACCAAGAGTTGATCCACAAATGAGATTAAATCCAATGATGAAAGAAGTAGTTAAGAAGGAAATTTTGAAATGGTTAGATACTGGAATTATATAATATCTGAGATAGTGCATGGGTAAGTCCAATTCATTGTGTACCAAAGAAAAAAGGATTGACTGTTGAAATAAAAGAAAATAATGAATTAATACCTATCAGATAAGTCACTGGGTGGTGCATATGCATTGATTAAAGAAAACTAAACACTGTCACCAGGAAAGATCATTTTCCTCTACCATTCCTATATCAAATAGTAGATAGACTTGCTGGGCATAAATATTTTTGGTTTTTAGATGGATATACCGGTTACCATCAAATTCCTATTGCTCCTGAGGATCAAAATAAGACAACATTTACTAGTCCTTTTGGAACTTTTGCTTTTAGAAGAATGCCTTTCGGATTATGTTTGCAACATTTCAGAGATGTATGATGTCTATATTTAGTAAGTTAATTGATGATGGATTGGAATAACATTCCAAAGATGTATGATGTCCATATTCAGTAAGTTAATTGACGATGGATTGGAAGTATTTATGGATAATTTCTTTGTATTTAGAACATCATTTGACACATGCTTAGAATATCTTGAAGGAGATTTAGAGTTATGCGAAAGAACTAATTTAGTTCTAAATTAGGAGAACTGTCAATTTATGGTTGCAGGAGGAATTGTGTTAGGGCATAAAATTTTGGAAGATGGTATGGAAGCTAACCCTGAAAAAATTCAAGTTATATCTAAACTAACACCTCCTACTAATGTAAGAGAGGTTAGGAGTACCCTACAAAAATCCAAGTTATATCTAAACTAACACCTCCTACTAATGTAAGAGAAGTTAGAGTAACGATTCAAGTTATATCTAAACTAACACCTCCTACTAATGTAAGAGAAGTTAGGAGTTTTCTTGGATTCAAGTTATATCTAAACTAACACCTCCTACTAATGTAAGAGAAGTTAGAAGTTTTCTTCGACAGACCCTGCAAAAATTCAAGTTATATCTAAACTAACACCTCCTACTAATGTAAGAGACGTTAGGAGTTTTCTTGGACATGTGGATTTTACAGGCGTTTTATTAAAGATATTTCAAAAATTACCAAACCTCTATGCCAACTTTTAGAAAAGGAGCAGGTGTTTTATTAAATATTTCTCAAAAGTTACTAAACCTCTATGCCAACTTTTAGAAAAGGACAAGAAATTTGAATTTACTGAAAACTGTTTAAATGTCTTTGAGTTATTAAAAGAAAAACTAATCACTGCCCCTATTATAGTTTCACCTAACTGGGAGAAACCATTTGAACTGATGTGTGATGCTAGTGATTATGCTATTGGGGTTGTTCTTGGACAAAGATATGAAAAGGTTTTTAAAGTGATATACTATGCTAGTAAAACTCTTAATGATGCACAAATTAAATATACTGTTACTGGAAAAGAGCTACTCACCATCGTATATGCTTTATACAAATTTCAATCTTATTTAATTGGAGATAAATGTGTTTTGCACACTGATCACTCAGCCATTAAATATCTAATGCAAAAGAAGGATGTCAAACCAAGGTTGATTAGATGGATATTATTGATCAAGAATTTGATTTTGTAATTATTGATAGAAAGGGAACTGATAATCAAATTGCTGATCATTTGTCATGATTATAAAATCATGATTTACCTGATGCAGACAATGAAATTACAGACAATTTTCCCGACGAACAACTTTATAATGTTAGTGAGTGGAAAATACCATGGTATGCTGATAGTGTTAGTTATATTGTAAGTGATATTTTGCCAGCAATGCTGACATTGCAACAACAAAGGAAACTTAATACATGATGCAAAAGCATATTTTTGGGATGAGCCTTATTTATATAAACAATGTAAGGATCTGATATGAGAAGGATGTGTTCCTTCTGACAACTAAACTTATCATTCAAAAATGTCATGATTCTAAATTTGGAGGACATTTTGGGAGCGATAAAACTGCTTATAAAATTTTACAAGCTGGATCTTATTGGCCTACTATATTTAGAGATGTGTATAGATATATATAAACTTGTGATCGATGTCAACGAGTAGGCAATATATCTAAAAGAAATGAAATACCTCTAAATTTCATATTGGAAGTTGAGATCTTTGATGTTTGTGGATTAGATTTTATGGGACCATTTATTCCTTCATTTGGGAACTTATATATATTAATTGCAGTTGTTTTTAAGTGGATTGAAGCACAAGCTTTACCTTGTTATGATGCTAAAAGTGTTTCAAGATTTTTAATGAATTGGATTGAAGCACAAGCTTTACCTTGCTGTGACACTAAAAGTGTTTCAAGATTTTTAAGGAAAAATATTTTCACTAGATACAGAATGCCTAGGATGATTATTACTGATAGAGGATCCCATTTTAGGAATAAATATATTCAGAGATTAGCAGAAAAATTTAACATTATTCATAGAATCTCTACTGCTTATCACCCTCAAACCAGTGGATTAGCTGAAGTTTCTAATAGAGAGATTAAACAAATACTTGAAAAGACTATAAACTCTAGTAGAATAGATTGGTCCACTAGATTGGATACCGCATTATGGGCTGACAGGACTGCTTATAAAACTCCTATTGGAATGACACCTTACAGACTGATTTTTGGAAAGACGTGTCACTTACCAGTAGAACTGGAGCATAAAGAATATTGAGCGATTAAATAATTCAATTATAATTTGAAAGATGCTGGTAAGAAGAGATTGTTGCAATTAAATGAATTGGAAGATTAAAGATTTCAATTATAATTTGAAAGATGCTGGTAAGAAGAGATTGTTACAATTAAATGAATTGGAAGATTTAAGAAATGAATCTTATGATAATGACAAAATTTATAAGGAAAAGCTAATGTTATGGCATGATTGGAAGATTAACCAGAAGAACTTATGGCATGATCAGAAGATTAACCAGAAGAACTTTGAACCAGGATAAGAAGTTTTACTTTACAATACAAGGCTAATGTTAATCCCTGGGAAATTGAAGTCTCGTTGGTTAGGGCCATTTACAGTGACTCAAGTTTATACTTACAAAACTGTTGAAATTGAAGATCAGAAAATAAGAAATAGATTTAAAGTAAATGGACATAGATTAAAACCATATTATGAGGGTAATAGAACAAATTTTAAAAAGGTTTTAATGATCAGTCAACCTGAATAACACCTGAATAGGTCGGGCTGACGACGTTAAACCAGCGCTTTATGGGAGGTCGACCTGAATAACACCTGAATAGGTCGGGCTGACGACGTTAAACCAAGCACTTTATGGGAGGCAACCCTTATCTTTACTTTATTCACAATTATAGTAGTTTTTATTTGAAATTATCACTAGTTTATGGTAGTATTTATCGTTACTTTATTTGCAATTATAGTAGTTGTTATTTAAATTTATTGCTAGTTTATAGTAGTATTAAACTCTACTTCTCTTATTTATCCTTAAAACATCTTAAAAATTGGATCCATAAAGAAAAAATTGAAACACGTTCGGACTAGAGCGAAACTGTGAAAATTTTGCCTTTGGCGCCGACGGTGCCCTCGACGGCACCGATGGCGGGTTTTTCCTGAGAGTCCAGAAAAATTTAATACAGAGGCACGCCGATGACGCCATCGACACCGCCGACGGTGAGACCGATAAGATGACAGTTTCTTATGTTTGAATGGCGATTTTTGACAGTTTTTGGGATGGAATAGTCTTTTTAAACTTAAAAATTCAAATTCTAGTTCATATTTTCTCCCCAAGAATAAAGTAAAACTCTATCAATTTCATTCCTATGGTGTCCAATTCCCCTAATAATCCCAGAATGCAAGTTTTTAATCGGCGAAAGTTCATTAGTGCGGAAGCGCATCGAATCTTCAATAAGTTGCTGATGAAGAAAAGATTAATTAAAGAACGAGGATTCGTGAATCACAGATTGAATAATCCCACGACGAGTATTAAAGAAATGATAGTGCGGCAAAGATGGGAAGTGGTCTGCTACACTACTGCCGCCGTGGTAGTTCTTGTGGTAAAAGAATTTTATGCAAATTTACATGGAATGAACCAAGGAATTGTTTATGTGCAAGGAAGATGGATTACTTTCACTCCTGCACGGATCAATGAGTTATATATGAAAGAATGTTCCTTTCTGCCACTATTCTAATTTCGTCCCAACGAGAAACCAGATGAATGAAATTTATAAGGTTCCTATCTACCACTATTCTAATTTCGTCCAAACGAGAAATCAAATGAATGAAATTTACTAGTATTTCACGGACAAAACTGACGATTGGGAAGTGCGAGAGAACGGGTATGTTAGTTTTTCTTCAACACTTTTGAATCCCGTCTCTAAATTCTGACACTTCTTCATTTCTGTGAAGCTGTTACCGACAATGAAGGTTGGTAAAGTTTCTAAAGAAAGTGTCATTCCAAAGTACTACATCCAAAGGGGACTGCCGATTGATATTGGATCTATACTTATGAAGTCAGTTCACGGATCAACTTATGGGCTTGGACACCCTTCCACAATTTTCTCACTTTGTAGTCAGTGTCAAGTATCCTATGAAAACTAGGAAAAGGTACTGCTACCTTGGAAACCTTTGGATCTAACTGAAAAATTCCCATCATTTGAAGATGAAAATGACATGGCCATGATAGTTGATCAATCATCTCAGAATTCACTGCCAGTCCAACCCTTAGTTCTGGATAAGTCTTTAGTGATCCTGCGCCGAATTAAGAATATGAAAAAGGAGGTACAAAATGTGATGAAAACAATTAATAATATCTCTGATTTCTTTGATCATTTAGACTGGAGGATGAAAGAATATTTTGATCACTCTTGACATTTAGAAGATAACTTGATACGACTGATGAAGAGGATGAAATTAATTGAGGAGGATTCAACTGAATAATTTCATTTCCGACCCTTCTACAACCTCTTCGTTCATGTGCAATCAATGGGTGATCTCAGAGGAGAAACGAGCATAGAATCTGATGAGTAGTAGATTTACTATGCTACATTTATGTTTATGTGGGTTTAGATTTGAACTTTATATTTGCTTTGCTTTAGAATTATGCTTATAGATCTCTGTATAGTGGAGACTAAGCATAAGATGTTTTGTTTTCAGCTTTTTGAGTGTTGTGGTTTGGATTGCGACACTGAATTAATGTATTGAGGTTAAGAAAACACCAAAGTTAGGTGTGTTATGTAACGCATGTTGTACCCTTTGGAATTTATATATAAATGTGATGTTATGTTTTGTGAAAGTTTGTATGTGTTAAGTACATTATTTAACTATTCAAAAGTATGTTTATGAAGGTTAAACAAATATCATTTAGGCTTAGAATTGATCAAAATCGCAAAAATACAAAATTTGGACATAATCAATAGAGCCCGCCGACGGTGCCCTTGATGCCGCCGTCGATATAAATTTCCCAAGACTTAGGTTCAAAAACATAATAGAGCACGCCGACGGCGCCATATACCCCGCCGTTGGCGAGATCGCAAAAATACCTCTTTAACCATGATTTTGACCTGTCAACCGCCACTATTCATCTTCCCCTTCCTCTTAAAAACACCATTTTTGAATTAGGGCTTCGTAAATCTTGGATTGGGAGAAAATTTCAAGGCTTTTTGATACCAGATTTGATCTTCTTTAGGTAAGAGCTTCACTCCAAGTTAAAAATATTTGATCTTCACCATGTATTTCTTTCACATTGAGGAAACTTGAAAATTTGAAAATGTGAAGAAAATCTTGGAAGAAATTCATGGATCTTAATGTTGAACACTTTTAATTACCATTGGAAGCCATAATTTACATATTAGAAGTAAATTTTAGAATTTTTCTTTGATTTGATTAGATTAAAAATGGCTCCAAATCAAAAGAGAAGAGTTGAGTTCGATGATTCCCTCTTCGTTAATGTGATGGCTCAAACTCGATTTACTTCAATACAAAGGAAAAAAAATGTATACAAGATCGAGTTTTTGAAAGTCCAGGAGGAGAAATTGAATAGGTTATTGCCGAGCGAAGGCGGGAAAACTTTTGTTACACCACCAATAAAGCCGATGCAAATGTGGTGAAGGAGTTCTACGCTAATATGATTTATTCTAAAGACGGAATCATAGAAGTGCGTGAATTTCCTGTGGAATTTACCGCCGCCCGCATTAACACTTTCTACGAAGTCCCAAATTCTTACAACTGCCACTATGAATCGTTTAGTACGATGGAAGGCCCCTCAATGATGTCATTAACTTTCTCACTGATGGGAAAGAAACACGGAAGATAAAACAGCGAGAACGAATAAACTTTTCTGCTTCCATGTTGAATGCCACCTCTAAGGCGTGACACTATTTCATTTCCTCTACTCGTTACTGACTTATCACCATAGTGAGGTAACAAGAGATAGAGCTATTCTGAATTTCTATATTCAGAATAATAGAAATATAAATGTGGGGACCTATCACCATAGTGAGGTAACTAGAGATGGAGTTATTCTAAATTTTGATATTCAGAATAATAAAACTATAAATGTGGGGAGAATTATTTTCAAGAATATATTGACTACGACAAGAAGTGAGACTAGTGGAGGTCTAGGACATCCTGGACTTATTTATGCACTTTGCCAACTTTTTGGAGTGGAAGTTAGAGAGGAAGAATGGGTTCACCCTATGAAACCCATTAGTAAATCTAATTTGAAGACTTGTGTATCCCATGAGAAATAGAGAACTGGAAGTAGGAGTCAGGAACCTTCTACCGGTAGAGATGTTCCCTCTACAAGTTATGACCCTCCTCCTTATTCTAGCTCCCCTACCTTAGCAGATTTACAAAATGAGTTGACCTTGGAGAGGAAGAGCATAGATTTAATAATTGAAAGGATTAGAGGTTTAGAACACCAACATGATTATGACAGTGAGTACCTATAGAGGCATTCCAATTATGAGATAGCTTATTATGACACTCAGGCCCGAAACTACAAAAGAGAGCCTGATGTTACATTTCTTGAATGCCCCCAATATACTCAGTATCAACCCAATCCACCTACTGATCAAACGATGAAATAGCTTGGGATTTTTGTATTTAGAATGAAATTGATGTACTTATGTTTGTAATTTTATTTTATGTAGTCTGTTTATAATTGAAATGGATGTTTATGCATTTGGACTTTCATTTTTATTATTTTGTTGTACTTGAATGATTTTATTTTTTGTTATAAAGTTAGTGTTATATTTAAATATGCATGTGTAGTTTAATAGATGTTGTGTAGTGTTGTGAATTGTATTGTAATGTGATTTTTATTTCACAATTTTATTTATTTTATTAGTATTGTGTATGTGTTAGGAAATGTTGTGCTTTTTTAATGTTTCAATTTTATACTTATTTCAAAATTTCATTTCCCAAAAATTCCTTTAATGATTTATGTGTGTAGAAAGCTCCTAATATTACAGACCAAGTGAAGTAAGAATTTCAAAAGGCCTGCAGAATTTTCAGAATGATAAAGATGCCTACAATACTGAGGTATGATTTATATTTATAGTATTTTCTTTCCACCTTTATTTCATATTCAAAAATTTAAGTTTTGGGGGAGAGAAGAAAAAGATTAACTATTAGATGTGCTCTATTTCAATATTTTCAAAAATTATTTATATGATTTTATGTAGTGAATTTAATTCATGTAACTATATTTTTGTAACTATTTAAATATTATGGTAGATTTAAAGAAATGTTTTTGCAATGAAAATTAATTTTGTAACTTAACATATTTAGTATAAGAGAGTAAAATTATAGTTAACTATTGAAAGTAAAGGAAACTATATTTTGAAGTATTAAGAATCTGGAAATTTATTTGAAAAGAAAAAGATTGGGGCTCAATGATGTAAAAGCTATGAAATTTTTATAAGATAAAGGAATGCTTTGAGTTTCAAATTTAGGGAAAGAAAGGTGATGTTTAAAATCACTTATAAGGCAAAGGAATGCTTTGAGTTTCGTGGGGCTCAATGATGTAAAAGCTATGAAATATTTATAAGGTAAAGGAATACTTTGAGTTTCAAAAAAGTAAAGGAAACTATATTTTGAAGTATTAAAAATCTGGAAATTCATTTGAGAAGAAAAGATTGTTTAAAGTAAAGGAAACTATATTCTGAAGTATAAAGAACCTGGAAATTCATTTGAGAAGAAAAGATTGGAGCTCAATGATGTAAAAACTATGAATTATTTATAAGGTAAAGAAATGCTTTGAGTTTCAAATTTAATTCAATGATGTGAAAACTATAAAATATTTATAAGGTAATAAATGCTTTGAGTTTCAAATTTATGGAAAGAAAAGTTAAGTTTAAAATCATTAAAGGCTATCCAGATATAGTAATTCTCACTTGAAAAAGGAAAAAGAAAGGATTGACAACANTGAGGGTTATGTGTACTTGTACAATGGATAAGGCTGAATTTTGGAGGGGTGCATAAGCAACTATTGAGAAAACTCATCCACATCTTTAAAGAGAAGATTTTAGCCGAAAATGGAAGAGTCCTGGAGGTTAGATAGGTTTCATTATTCTGTAGAGAGCTTGCTAGAGCATGTAATTGTGAGGAATTTTTTGAGAAATTGTAAGAGTGGATGGAAAGTAAGAGATTTCTTCCTCCTTGCTACTTCGAAGAGGAATACTGTGTGTTATAAAGAAAGGAAGAGATTTAGAAGAACTTCAATGAGTGTTATTATGGAGAAATTTAGAGATAAGTTATTTACTTGTTGTAGTTTGTATGGCTTTGATTTTATATATGAATTTCGAGTTTTGTTATGCTTTCCCTATAAGTTCTGAGTAGTTTTCTCTGTCTTTCTACTTGTCTCGATATTTGTGAAATAGTGATTTGAATTGGTGAAGCCATAAAAATGATTAAGAAATTATGATGATCTTTTCACTTCAATCTTAATTTACTTTCAATCTGGCCAATTGATTTGTGAAAATATGTTGAGATTTACAACTAAAGTGAAGATTACATCCAAGATTCAGGGAGGCAGATCCCTTGGAAGTTGGGTGCAAATAAATAGGGAAATATTACTATCACGTATAGAATTGGAGATTTTAGAGTGACAAACTAAAATCACCAATTTGGTCCTATCGTTTGGGTGCTGATGTGTAGATGTTAGCTCTCAGAAGAGGGGAATGTGGCAGCTCCGAAGTGAGAGCCAAAATCCTCCAAGCCTAGCCGCAGAATCAGTAACCAAACATAGGATTAGTCAATATTCTTTATGCCCGGACCAAAGGGTAAAGAATAGGAATGCTCATATTTGACACAATATAAATTGAACTAATTCATTTTATCCATTCACTATAATTTCTTGACAAGCTTTCTTATATATCGAATATCACAATTACACCCTATTTTCTATCATTAGTTACTTATTAGTTATTAAAATTATCTATGAAGGATGCTTTCTTATATATTGAATATCACAATTAAACCCTACTTTATATCATTAGATATTTAGCACAATATAATTTGAACTAATTCATTTTATCCATTCACTATAATTTGGTAAAGAATAGGTATGCTCCTATTTGACACAATCTAAATTGAACTAATTCACTTTATCCATGCAATATAATTTGAACTAATTCACTTTATCCATTCACTATAATTTCTTGACAAGGAGAAGGATTCTTTCTTATATATTGAATATCACAAATTAAACCCTACTTTCTATCTTTAGTTTTTTATTAGTTCTTTCATATATATTAAATATCACAAAATTAAACCCTACTTTCTATCTTTAGTTATTTATTAGTTATCCAAATTATCTCTTATTCAAAGGTCTATTAATGACAGATAAGTAAATTGAACGCCGTCGTTGTAGTTGAAGTATTACATTTTATTAAGCCTTAGTCCGTTGTATTCTATTTGTCCCTGTGGGATCGATAACTAGGACTCCATTAGAGCCCTATATTACTTGAGCGATACGTANCATTACTTTTTATTAAGCCTTAGTTTGTAGTGTTCTATTTTTCCCATATGGGATCGATAAGTAGGACTCCATTAGAGCCCTTTATTACTTGAGCGATACGTATACTTGCGTTGACAAATTCAACTTTAACATTATTTAATATTATACCTATACATCTTTATTAAATCAAACACATATATATAAAGTCGCGGTCAAGATTTTTGACACCGTTGTTGGAATTCAAATCTTCTAGTAGCGTCATCAAATTCTTGCAATTGTCGATTTACAAAAAGAAAAAGGTCGGTCAATGAGGCTTATTCATTAACAAAAGAGATGGCTACCAACAATTTTCAATGGCCCTCTGAGCGTCTAAATCCTAAAAGAGTAGCTAGTATCCATGATTCTGATGCAATATCTATGTTAGCTTCGCAGATTGCTGCAATATCAAAGAAATTAGATCATTCTGGGATGAATTATTCTTCAACACCTCCTATGATGGAAGAAAATTCATCTGGGAAATTTGTGGATGTTCAACCTTCATATGAGACCTTAAATGCTATTAATAGACCCAACAACCCATATTCAAATTATTATAACCCATGTTGGAAGAATTATTCAAATTTTAATTGGAATAATAATTCTTCTACAAATCAACAACGGGCAAACAACTCAGTGAACCCATTAGGAAATTCATCGAACCAGGGAAATGTTAACTATAAACCTTCTTATCCTCCAGGATTTAACAGTAATACACAAATTAAGGAGAAGAAGTTATCTATGGAAGAACTGATATTAAACATGGGTTAACAATTACAAAATTAAGGAAATCAATTACAGATTCAAGGAAATAAATTACAACATCAAGGAACTGCTATTAGGAATATTTAAAACCAATTAGGGAATATCACTGCTGAGCTTAGTAACCAAACATTAGGAACTTTTCCGACTACTGTGGAACCAATTCCTAAAGGTCAAGGAAAAGAAACAATCAAGGTGATTCAATTATAAAGTGGAAAAGAATTAGAGACAAGAGTGCAAAAAGAAATAGAAACTTAAAAAAAGAAAGTGGATACCGGAAAAGAAAAAGGATCATGAGTACCCAGATTTAGAGTATCCATTTACACCAATGAAAATTACTGTGGAGAACCTCCACCGCCGTTTCCTCAAAGATTGAAGCAACATAAACAGAATAAACAATTTTCAAAATTTTTAGAAACGCCATTTTTTAAAGGTTGACGCAACTCAAAAAGAATAAACAATTTTCCAAATTTTTAAAAATTCATAAGAAGTTAAAGGTGAACATTCCCTTCGTAGAAGCTTTACAGCAAATGCCCAATTATGTGAAATTTATGAAAGATATTTGAACAAGAAAAGGAAGTTCATTGATAATGAGGCTGTTGCACTTAGCGAAGAGTGTAGTGCAATTTGAAACTCACAGACAACAAAACTGTTGCACTTAGCGAAGATTGTAGTCCAATTATTCAGAAAAAGCCTCCTGAAAAATTAAAAGATCCTGGTAGCTTCACTATACCGTGTGCTATCGGTGAAAATTTTATGAAAGAGCTTTATCTGACTTGAGAGCCAGCATTAATCTTATGCCTCTATCCATTTTCAAAAGATTAGGATTAGGAGAAGTCTCACTTACTTCTGTAACTCTACAGTTAGCAGATCTTTCAGTTACATATCCTAAGCGAGTTATAGAAGATGTGTTAGTAAAAGTGGAAAAATTTATCTTTCTTGTGGATTTCATTGTTCTAGATATGAAGGAAGATAAAGAAATACCTATCATTTTAGGGAGACCATTTTTACCTACTGGAAAAGCAATGATAGATGTTCAAAAAGGAGAATTAACTATGAGAGTAAATGATCAATAAGTAACTTTTAACATTGCAAAATCTATGAAATAACCTGCTGTTGAAAGAGATAATGAGTGATTTCGCATGGAAATTATCGGACATCTACTGAACAAAAATTTTAAAGAACATTTTGAAGATATAAAGTGTGTTGAAAAAGAAGAGCACTTTGAAGAACAAATTGAAGATAATGATGAAATTATTCTGGATAAATTAGAAAATGAAGAATTTGTTTAGGTTTAAAAAAGATTTGAGATGTTGGATATTACAGAAAATGCTGATAAGAATCTATTTCCATCATTTATAAAACCACCTGAGCTTGAGTTGAAAACGTTACCTAACCACTTGAAGTATGTGTTTTTGGGAGACTCATCTGCATTACCTGTTATTATATCTTCAGAACAGCAAGAGCAAAGACTGTTAGACACATTAAAAAGATATAAGAAATATTTTGTTTTGACCTTAGCTGATATTAAGGGAATTAGTCCTTCAATTTGTATGCACAGAATTATATTAGATGGCCAAGAGTTGATCCACAAAGGAGATTAAATCCAATGATGAAAGAAGTAGTTAAGAAGGCAATTTTGTTAAGGGAATTAGTCCTTCAATCTGTATGCACAAAATTATATTAGATGAACAATATAAACCATGGATATTAAAGGAATCAGTCCTTCAATTTGTATGCACAAAATTATATTAGATGAACAATATAAACCAAGAGTAATCCACAAAAGAGATTAAAGCCGATGATGAAAGAAGTAATTAAGAAGGAAATTTTGAAATGGTTAGACACTAGAATTATATACAGTCATTCGATCTGTATGCACAAAATTATATTAGATGAACAATATAAACCAAGAGTTGATCCACAAAGATCTGTATGCATAGAATTATACTGGATGAACAATATAAACCAAGAGTTGATCCACAAAGGAGATTGAATCCGATAATGAAAGAATTAGTTAAGAAGGAAATTTTGAAATGGTTAGACACTGGAATTATATATCCTATTTCAGATAATGGGTAAAAAAGGAAATTTTGAAATGGTTAGACACTAGAATTATATATCCTATTTCAGATAGTGCAGAAGGAAATTTTAAAATGGTTAGACATTAGAATTATATATCCTATTTCAGATAGTGTGTGGGTAAGTCCTATTCATTGTGTTCCTAAGAAAGGAGGAGTGACTGTTTAAACAAAAGAAAATAATGAATTTATACCTATCATACAAGTTAGTGGGTGGCGTATTTACATTATTTATAGAAAATTAAACACTGCCACAAGGAAATGTCACTTCCCTTTACAATTTTTACATCAAATAGTGGATAGACTTGCTGGGCACAAATATTTTTTGCTTTTTAGATGGATATACCGGTTACCATTAAATTCCTATTACTCTTGAGGATCAAGAAAAGACAACATTTACTAGTCCTTTTAGAACTTTTGCTTTTGAAAGAATGCCTTTAAGATTATGTAATGCACTTGCAACATTCCAGAGATGTATGTTGTCCATATTTAGTAAGTTAATTGATGATGGATAAGAAGTATTTATGGATGATTTCTCTATATTTGGAACATCATTTGATGCATGCTTAAATTACCTTGAAAAAGTTTTGGAGTTATGCGAAAGAACTAATTTAGTTCTAAAACACATGCTTAATTTATCTTGAAAAAGTTTTAGAGTTATGCGAAAGAACTAATTTAGTTCTAAATAGAGGAATGCCAATTTATGGTTGCAGGAGGAATTGTGTTAGGGCATTAAATTTCGGAAGAGGGTGTGGAAGCAGACTCTGCAAAAATTCAAGTCATATATAAACTAACACCTCCTACTAATGTAAGAAAAGTTAGGAGTTTTCTTGGACATGTTGGTTTATACAGGAATTTTATTAAAGATTTCTCAAAAGTTACTAAACCTCTATGCCAACTTTTAGAAAAGGACAAGAAATTTGAATTTACTAAATGTTGTTTAAATGCCTTTGAGTTATTAAAAGAAAAATTAATTACAGCCCCTATTATAGTTTCACCTAAGGAAAACCATTTGAACTGATGTGTGATGCTAGTGATTATGCTATTGGAGTGGTTCTTGGACAATGGTACGAAAAGATTTTTAAAGTGATATACTACGCTAATAAAACTCTTAATGATGCACAAATTAACTATATTGTTACTGAAAAGGAGTTACTGACTATTCTATATGCTTTAGATAAATTTAGATCTTATTTAATTGGAGTTAAATATATTGTGCATACTGATCACTCCGCTATTAAATGTCTAATGTAAAAGAAGGATGCTAAACCAAGGTTGATTAGATGGATACTACTGATGCAAGAATTTGATCTTGTGGTTATTGATAGAAAGGGAACTGATAATCAAATTGCTGATCATTTATCAAGATTAGAAAGCCATGAATTATCTAACACCGACAATGAAATTATAAATAGTTTCCCTGATGAACAATTTTATAATATTAATGAGTGGAAAATACCATGGTATGCTCATATTATTAATTTTATTGTAAGTGATATTTTGCCACCTATGCTGACATTACAACAACAAATAAAATTCATTCATGATGCGAAAGAATATTTTTGGGATGAGCCTTATTTATATAAATAATGTGAGGATCTTATTATGAGGAGATGTGTACTTTATGAAGAAACTGAGCTGATCATTCAAAAATGTCATGATTCTGAATTTGGAGGACATTTTGTGATAAAATTGCTTCTAAAATTTTACAAGCTGGATTTTATTGGCATACCATATTTAGAGATGTCTATTGATATATAAAAACTTGTGATCGATGTCAACGAGCAGGCAATATATCTAGAAGAAATGAAATGCTTCTAAATTTCATATTAGAAATTGAGATCTTTGACGTTTGGGGATTTGATTTTATGGGACCTTTTATTTCTTCATTTGGGAACTTATATATATTAGTTGCAGTCAACTACGTTTCTAAGTGGATTGAAGATGCTAGAAGTGTTTTATGATTTTTGATGAAAAATATTTTCACTAGATACGGAATGCCTAAAATGATTATCACTAATGGAGGATCCCATTTTAGGAATAAATATATTCAGAGATTGGCTTCATCCTCAAACCCTAGCAGAAAATTTTAATATTATTCACAGAATCTCTACAGCCTATCATCCTCAAACCAGTGGATTAGCTGAAGTTTCTAATAGACAGATTAAACAAATACTTGAAAAGACTGTAAACCCTAGTAGAATAGATTGGTCCACTAGATTGCGCATTATGGGCTTACAGTACTGCTTATAAAACTCCTATTAGAATGACTCCTTACAGGCTGATTTTTGGAAAACATTATGGGCTTACAGGACTGCTTATAAGACTCCTATTGGAATGACTCCTTACAGACTAATTAATTGAGAAGACTGTAAACCCTAGTAGAGTAGATTGGTCTACTAGACTGGATACTGCATTATGGACTGGAAAAGACTGTGAACCCTAGTAGAATAGATTGGTCCACTAGATTGGATACAACATTATGGGCGCAGGACTGATTATAAAACTCCTATTGGAATGACTCCTTACAGACTGATTTTTGGAAAGACTTTGGCTGCTTATAAAACTCCTATTGGAATGACTCCTTACAGACTAATTTTTGGAAAGACTTGTCAATTGCTTATAAAACTCTTATTGGAATGACTCACAGAATAATTTTTGGAAAGACTTGTCACTTACCAGTAGAATTGGAGCATAAGGCATATTGGGCGATTAATGAATTCAAAGAATTAAATTCAATTATAATTTGAAAGATGATGGTAAGAAGAGATTGTTACAATTAAATGAATTGGAAGATTAAAGATTTCAATTATAATTTGAAAGATGCTGGTAAGAAGAGATTGTTACAATTAAATGAATTGGAAGAGGAAATGAATCTTATGATAACGATAGAATTTATAAGGAGAAACTAAAGTTATGGCATGATGGAACGAGTCTTATGATAACGATAGAATTTATAAAGAAAAAATAAAGTTATTGCATGATCGGAAGATTAAGCAAAAGCACTTGGAACCAGGACAGGAAGTTCTACTTTACAACACAAGGTTGAAATTATTTCTTGGAAAATTGAAGTCTTGTTGGTTAGGGTCATTTACTGTGACTCAAGTTTATACTTATAGAGCTATTGAAATTGAAGATCAGAAAACAGGAAATAAATTTAAAGTCAATGAACATAGATTAAAACCATATTATGAGGGTAAAAGACCAAATTTTAAAGAGGTTTTCATAATCAGTCAACCTGAATAACACCTAAATAGGTCAGGCTGACGACGTTAAACCAAGTGATTTATGGGAGGCAACCCATATTTATCTTTACTTTATTCGCAATTATAGTAGTTTTTATTTGAAATTATCACTAGTTTTTGGCAGTATTAAGCTCTATTATTATTATTTACCCTTGAAACATCTAAAAAATTGGATCCATGAATAAAAATTGGAACACATTCAGACCAGAGCAAAACTATGAAAATTTTGCCTTGGGCACCGACGACACCCTCGACGCCACCGACGGCGGGTTTTTCCCGAGAGTCCAGACAAAATTAATACAGAAGCGATGACAGTTTCTTGTGTTTGAGTGGCGGCTTTTGAAGGTTTTTGGTCGGGAATACTCTTTTTAAACTAAAAAATTCAAATTCTAATTCATATTTTCCCTCCAAAAATGAAGTGAAACTCTACCAATTCCATTCTTATGGCTCCAATTCCCTCGATAATCCTAGAATGCGAGTTTTCAATCTGCGGAAGTTTATTAGTGCAGAAGCGCAGCGAATCTTCAACAAGTTGCTGACGAAGAAAAGATTAATCAAAGAACGAGGATTTGTAATGCGGATTGAATAATCCCACGATGGATATTGAAGAAATGATAGTGCGGTGAAGATGGGAAGAGAGTAGATATTAAAGAAACATAGTGTGGTGAAGATGGGAAGTATCGTGCTACACTACTGCCGTCGTGGTAGTTCCTGTGGTAAAAGAATTTTATGCAAATTTACATGGAATCAACCAAGGAGATGTCTGACTTGCACGGATCAATGAATTATATATGATAGAAAATGTTCCTGTCTGCCACTATTTCAATTTTGTCCCAACCAGAAACCAGATGAATGACATTTACCAATATTTAACGGACGAAACTGACGATTGGGAAACAAGAGAAAATGGGTACGTTAGTTTTTCTGCAACACTCCTGAATCTCATTTCTAAACATTGAAACTTTTTCAATTCTGGGAAACTGTTACCGATAATGAAGATCGGTAAAGTTTCTAAAGAAAGTGCAATTTTGAATTACCAAAGGGGACTGCCGATCGACATTGGATCTATAATTGTGAAGTCGGTTTTGAGTCTGATCGTTCACGAATCAACTTATGGGCTTGGACACCCCTCCACAATTTTCTCACTTCTCAGTCAGTTCCAAGTGTCCAATGAGAATTGAGAAAAGGTAATGTTGCCTAGGAAGGCTTTGGATCCAACTGAAAGATTTCCATCATTTGAAGATAAAAATGACATGACCATGATAGTTGATCAATCATCTCAGAATTTACTAGCAGTTCAACGCTTAGTCCCTGATAAGTCTTTGGTGATCTTGCGTCAAATCAAGAAGTTGGAAAATGAGGTACAAAATGTCATGAATGCAATTAATAATATCTACGATTTCTTCAATCATCTAGACTGGAGGATGAAGGAACATTTCCAACATTCTAGACATTTAGAAGATAGTTTGGTATGACTGATGAGGAGTATTCTACTGAAGAATTTCCATTTCGACCCTTCTACAACCTCTTCGTTCATGTGCAATCAATTGGCGATCTCAGAGGAGAATCGAGTACCGAGTCTGAGGATTAGTAGATTTATATTACTACCTACTTTCTATCTATATATTTTGATTTGACCTTTGTATTTGTTTTGCTTTAGAATTATGCTTTCAGATCTCTGTATAGAATCTATGTATTTTGATTTGAACTTTATAGTTGCTTTGCTTTATAATTATACTTATAAATCTCTGTATAGTTGAGACTAAGCATATGATGTTTTGTTTTCAGCATTTTGAGTGTTGTGGCTTGGATTGCGACGCTGAATTAATGTATTGTGTTTGAGAAAAATAACAAACTTAGGTGTGTTAAGTAACGTATATTGTACCCCTTGGAATTTATATATTAATGTGATGTTTTGTGTTGTGAAAGTTTATATGTGCTAAGTACATGATTTAGTGATTTAAAATTATGTCTATAATGTTTAAACGGATGTCGTTTAGGCTTAGACTTGATCAAAATCGCAAAAATTTGGAATTTGGACAAAATCAATAAAGCCCGCCGATGGCGCCCTCGACGCCGCTAACGGTGGGATTTTTCCGAGACTTAGGATTTAAAATCCAATTATGCGCGCCGACGGTGCCATCGACCCTGTCGACTGTGAGCTCACGAAGAACACCTTTAACCGCAATTTTCACCAGTCAACCACCACTATTGATCATCCCCTTCCTCCTAAAAATGCCATTTTCGACTTAGGGCTTGAAAGATCTTGGATTGGAAGGCAATTTTAAGGCTTTTTGACACCGGATTTGATCATCTTTAGGTAAGTGCTTCACTCTAAGCTAAAAATATTTGATTTTCACCATGAATTTCTCCCACATTGAGGAGATCCGAAAAATTTGAGAATGTGAAGAAAATTTGGGAAGAGATTCATGGATTTTATTGTTGAACTCTTAGCATTACTATTGGAAGCCATGACTTGCATATTTGAAGTAATTTTTGGAATTTTTCTATAATTTGATTAGATTGAAATGACACCACGACAAAAGAGAAGAGTTGAGTTCGACGAGTCTCGCTTCGACAATGTGATGGCTCAAACAAAAATTTCTTCCATATTTGAAGGAAAGAAGTGCATACAAGATTGAGTTTTTGAAAGTCCGGGAGGAGAATTCGAACGAGTTATTGCCTAGCGGAGGTGGGAAAACTTTTGTTACAGCACCAATAAAGCTGATGCAAATGTTGTTAAGGAGTTCTACACCAATGTTATTTATTCTGATGACGGAATTGTGTAAGTGCGTGGATTCCCTTTTGAGTTTACTACCGCTCGCATCAACACTTATGAAGTCCAAGACTCTTAGAGATGCCACTATGAATCCTTTAGTACGATGGAAGGCCCCCTCAATGATGTGATCAATTTTCTCACTAATAGGAAANACTTCGTCAATGCGATGGCTCAAAAAAAATTTACTTCCATATTTAAAGGAAATAAGTGTATACAAGATCGAGTTTTTGAAAGTCCGGGAGGAGAAATTGAACAAGTTCTTACCGAGCGGAGGTGGGAAATCTTTTGTTACACCACTAATAAAGCTGATACAAATTTTGTGAAGGAGTTCTATGCCAATTTGATTTATTCTGATGACGGAATCATTCAAGTGCATGGATTTCTTGTTGAGTTTACCGCCGCCTGCATCAACATTTTGTATGAAGTCCCAGACTCTTATAGCTGCCAATATGAATCCTTTAGTACAATGGAAGGCTCCCTTAATAATGTGATCAACTTTCTGAATGATGGGAAAACAACATGGAAGATAAAGCATCGAGAACAGGTAAATTTTTCTGCTTCCATGCTAGGTGCCACCTCTAAAACATGACACTATTTCATTTCCTCTACTCTGTTACCGACCTATCACCATAGTGAGGTAACTAGAGATCACTATTTTATTTCCTCTACTCTGTTACCGACCTATCACCATAGTGAGGTAACAAGAGATAGTTATTCTGAATTTCTGTATTAAGAATAGTAGAACTATAAATGTGGGGAGAATAATTCTTAAGAATATCTAAATTTTTGTATTCAAAATAGTAAAACTATAAATGTGGGGAGAATAATTCTTAAGAATATATTTTTTCTGTATTTAGAATAATAAAACTATAAATGTGGGGAGACTAATTCTTAAGAATATATTGACTACGATGGGGAGTGAGACTAGTGGAGGTCTAGGACATCCTGGACTTATTTATATAATTTAGAAACTTTCTGGAGTAGAATTTAGAGATGAAGAATGTGTTTATCCTATGAAACCCATTAGTAAGGCTAATTTGAAGACTTATGAATCACATGAGAAATAGAGAACTGAGAGTAGAAGTCAAGAACCTTCTACTAGTAGAGATGTTCCCTCTATAAGTTATGATCTTCCACCTTCTAATTCCCCTATCCTCTCTGATTTGATGAATGAGTTGACTTTGCAGCCGAAGAGCATAGAATTGATAAATGAAAGGATTGGAGGTTTAGAACGTCGACACAATTATGATAGTGAGTACCTNATTTTTGAAAATCTCAGTATGATATTTATCTAAATCAAACATATAGTATTTCTAAATTAAAATATAACTGCAGTAGATCATAACTTTTGTATAGTACTAAAATTACTTAAGGACAAGTAATAGTTAAGTTTGGGGGATTTTGACCAAAGTAAAATATGTTGAGATTTTTGTACCTCTTTTACAGTGTTTCTAATGATATTGCACTTTGAAGAAAGATATTTTTGATGTTTTGTTGCAAGAAAGATGAATTAAGGTCAATAGAGCAAAAAGATGCAAAAAGGAGCGAATTTTGAGCAAAAAGGACCAAAATGTTGAGAATTGCAGTAGGGCGTTGACGGCGCCATCGACGCCACCGACGGCGCCCTCAACGC
>JXCR01130348.1:0-13422 GCA_002079205.1 Phalaenopsis hybrid cultivar
TCCCAAGCCCGGATGTGAAAAGTGGAGGGGTCGGAAGCTAAGATAAAAATTGTCAAAAAATTCATGACATGAATCCTTTTGATCACTGTGTAAGTGCTAGGGTGTCCCTGGAAGCGACGCGCGAGACGCAATAGAGAAAAATGATTCATGTAGCCGACCCCACTTAGTGGGATAAAGGTTTTGTTGTTTTTAATTTTAAAAACGTCTACTTGGATGGATTGCTATGCAAAAGCTTTCTGTATTAAAATTGCACATAATGAATTGCCTTTGGATTATAATTTTCTCTAACTATTCTTAAACCTTTACCGGCCTGTTGCAGAATTCGCATAGGTTCATGCTTTCGAATACTGGCTCGCCTAACAATGGCGACTCTCTCTCAAGTTTTGAAATCTTTCTTTGCGGATTCGCAGCCGGTACGAGCGCAAAAGCAGTCTGTCATCCCCTTGACGTCGTAAAAAAGAGATTTCAGGTAACTTACATCCTCGAAAGCATCATCTCATCTTGTAAAAAAAGATAATTTTCAGCAAGGGAACATTGTAAATGAAGCTCTTTTCGGAAATATTTCAGATCGAGGGATTACAGAGGGATCTCAAGTACGGCGCAAGAGTAGAGAGGAGCACATACAGAAACATGTACGACGCGCTTCTTCAGATTTTGAGAAATGAGGGATGGGCAGGGCTCTACAAGGGAATCTACCCTTCTTTGATAAAATCTGCTCCTGCTGGTGCTGTCACCTTTGTGGCTTATGAATACATCTCTGATTTCCTAGAGTCTGTGACAAAATGAAACCTTGAAACTTTTTCCTATTATCAATTTTGTTACCATATCACAATTCTTTATTTACCCTTCACTTTCTGTAATTTTGGCTCCTTTAGGAATTAATTCAATCAGTAGCTTTATCGGATTGGTATTTCATTTACCTGCAACAGGAGGCTTGATTTCAGATTGCTCAGTGTCTGCCTGCTGAGATCTTGCACATCTTTCTGAAATAATATAGCTAATGAAGCAATTTGTAAATCTGAAATTTTGGAATTGGCACTGAAATTGTTATGTCATAGGGATTCTTGTTCTTCCAACATTTGCGGTGATGATTGCAAAGTTGTTGAAATAAATCCTAATTTATTAATTTGATTTATGCTGATGTTTTCAGAATCGCCCTTTTCAATTTGCATCCTTTATGCTTAAACTACTTCTATTTTGTTTCTGTCTTAAAAATGTTTTGCATGAAACAGCAATTATGGGTCATTCAAATAAGAGGTTCATTGAAATTTTTTTAAAAAAATAATAATAATTTAATATTATATTTTTATGGAAATTTATATGTAGTTCATATCATAGACTTAAAAAATATAAATAACTAGATATATCGCAATATAAAAAAATTAAGCTCAATTTTTTAGTAAATTAATTTATTGTTATGACTAACTAATTACTTATTAACATATAGATATTCTATTTCCTAAAATTAAAAAAAAAAAACAGTGATTAACCTAACACTTATAAATAATTTAGAAGCATGATCACCAAATAAGTAAAATTGATGAAGTAATTTATACATTGTTGGCCATCGTGTCTCTTGAATAGTTGAGTAAATATATAGGATGATGAGTCTTATTACAGAAAAATTATTTCATACGGACACCGCATGCATCCGCATGCACAGATGCATGCGATGTCCGATCTCGATCGTCGCAAAATGTATTTCAGTGAGCTCCACTTATAATTTTTTTTTTTAAATTTGATCGCGGTGATCGACGGTGGAGATCGGACATCGCATGTATCTCTTCATGCGGTGCCCGTATGGAATAATTTCTCGTTATTATAAGGTATCAAGCATATACCTCAATAACTTACATAACAATTGAGAAATTATTAACAAACATAATATAATTTTTTTTAGCATAAAAAAATTAATAAATCAACTGCGAAACAAAAAATATTTATTAATTAGGCTTATTAGATGCCGCATGATGCCTCAATTAATGGCACCCATCCACTTACTACTGAAGTTGGACTATTTTAAAAAAATAGAGGGTATGGAATAAGTTTGTGTTGGTTGTTTTTTTTTCCTCTGGATTCATACCATTGAGGAAAAAATTAGAATAGGAAAGATGTTAGCACAAGGCCGGAAATAATGGATGAGAAAATAAGTCTCTTATCTTTCTATTTTGTTTTCATATATTATAGTGACCACCCAAATTTATAAAAAGCTTGAATTTTATGCTACAAATAAAATATTTATTATACATGAATCCTAAACAATCTTTGACCAATCCTATACTTGTCTTCATCTATCATTTGAGTTATAATTAATATGTGATAACACGATCTATCGGTAATTGTTTCTCATAGATGTTTTTTTCTCAGAATTGTCATTATTGATAACATTCTTGTTGGCTAGTGATACTGCCGGGTTTTTTTTCTCACGGACACGAAGCTTCTGAATGCCACATAGATTCGAAGATTTTGATTGTTCGAATAATCAAGCACGTCATTGAAAATAATAAAGCGCCTCGAAAGGTAGAAATACAGCTTTTACGATCGGTTTGATCATTCAAACTAAGAAAATATTGGATATCTGTACTAATTTGTGGTTTAAACCCGACAGATCATTTCTCGATCTAATCTAATGACTAGATAGAGTTTAGATTAGTTATAGGGTCTTCTCCTTTGTTTAGGGGAAATCTCCTATAGTTAATTAATCTTAAGCAACTAGAGTTACTTAAGAAAACTCTTAATTAAGGCAGCGATTTATCCTTAAGAAGTTCCTAAGTTTAGGTTTCTACAATTGGACATTGGAATTCTAAATAAAAAAAGCTCAAGCGTTTGATCAATTTATTAATGGAAGCCAAAGAAAGAAAGGGTAGGGGACACTTAGAGATACCGAAACAACCTCAGTAGTATCTCAGACTAACTTATTGTTTAGCTTTTGATGTTTTTTCGAGAAAAAATTAATGTTTCATCTTGATGTTCTAATAGATTGCTAGGATTTATATTGCATGACATACAATCATGTAGGAGCTAAAGGTGAGGATTTACAATGTGACTAGATGAATAACCTTGGAGTCATAGAGTAAAGTTCTCCGAAAGAAGTAAATCTTTGGAGCCCTAGCCTAAAAGAAGAGAAAGCATGGAATGCATTGGACTAACAATTTAAACCACCTAATTGCGTTCAAAATCATGCATGACTAGTCTCGATGATGCAAGACAGGGTAGATTGTTGTTTATTAGGAGTTCTACGCCTTACGACTTGTTTAGGAGTTGTACGCCTTACGACTTGATTATAAACTAAGCTGCCTAGGTATGTATGGTATGCGAATATATTTTGAAATTTTAAATTTAAAAATTTTGTACCTCGCCACACTCAAATTTTTACCTTTAATTAGTGCTAAGTGCATCGAAGCAAGCTATGTTATGTAAGTCCTTGATGATGAATTCATAGAAGGTCTGTTTGAAAGGCCAATCGATATGCGTAGGCAAAACTCACTCTATAGGGTAGGGTTCTCACAGGTCAAATCATCCATTTCTGTGCAATGGGTGAGGGCCTAAAGACAAAAAATATGACCAATATGTTATGCAAATGCCTACATATCACAATATCATTCATATTTCTAGTCGAAAAGAAGTTTTTCTCAATTTTATTTGATTTCAATCGAGGTTTTTTAGATGTATGATGTTTTTATGGTTGTGAATGTAGTCATTTAAGTGATTTTCGTTATTAATTTCATTTTGAAAAGCTAAGCTGAAGTTGTTTAGGTTAAGGTAGAAGGTTTAGTCCTTAGGCGAGCCTAACGGTAATCCAGAAAAAATGCAAAAATAAATATCGTACTATAATTTAGACAAACTTATCGAATGAATACAGACAAACTGACGGTATGGGTGTCATCCCTAACGTATGTCAGACTCGTCAACCCTAAGTTGAGTTAGCTTTTATTCTCTTATGAGAAGTCAAACACTCCTTAATTTGGTTTAATTTTTGTAAGATTTTTGAGTTTGGTTTAGGTTAACTTAGGTTAGCCTAAATTGATTTAAACTGATTTGGGTCAGCCCAAGTTCGGTTGGGTTGACTCAGGTTTGTTCAAGCATGAATTGCGTTAACTCAGGCTAAGCTGGGTTGACCTAGGTTTGTTTAAGTTTGAATTGGATTAACCCAGATTAGACTGGGATGACCTCAGTTTATTTAAGTTTGATTTGGGTTAGCCTAGGTTAAGCTTGGTTGACCCAAATTTGTTTAAATTGATTTTAGGTTAGCCCAAGTTAGGCTGGGTTGGCCCAAATCTGTTTAAGTTTGAATTGGGTTAAGTCAAGTCTATGTTACATCAGACTTGAACTAAGTTTTGGTTTAGTTAAGTCATTTATATTTTAGTTAAGTTGGTTGGGGCCCTTATTGAGTTCAAAGTTGGATTTAGGGTTATTTCTAGGTTGGGCTAGACCTAAGTTGATTTTAAAATTGGGTTTTGGGTTAGGTCTAAGTTGTGTTAGAACTAAGCTAATTTTAAAGTTGGGCTAGGCCTAAGTTGAGTTAGACCTATGTTAAGTTTTAGGTTAAGTTTAGGATTAGGTTAGGTCAAATCTAGGTTGGGTTAGACTTGAGTTAAGTTTTAGTTTAAATCACAAATTTGGTCAAGTCAAGTCTGCATTGGGTCAAGTCAAGATTTTAGGTTAAGTTTTGGATTTGAATTAGGTTGATTAGGCCTAAGTTGGGTTAGACCTAGTTTGAGTTTTGGGTTTAATTAAGTTAGATCTTAGTTAGGTTATACATAAGATAAGTTTTAAATTTGGTTATTAAGGTAAATTCATCATTTAAAGAATAATTAGCTTAACGTTTTCATTAGGATGTAATCCTAAGTTTTTCTACGTTAAATTTTATGTTTAATTTTCTATTTTAATTTATATTTTTCTGATTTTTATTTTATTTTCTTTAACTATTTTTTTTAAATAATTACAATTTTGATAGAAAATTAAACATTTTGATGTTATGGGGGTCGTCTGGGAAAATTAGGGAATAGGCCAAAATGATAAAGGCAATAATCCTTAAAAATTTTCTTATTTTTATTATTAATGTTTAATTTTTTATAATTAAAAATACCTTCCAAGGTATTTATTTAATTAAAAACTTCTTCCCCTCATACGATGAAAAACAAATACATTTATTAATATCATTATCATTATTATTATTACATTAAGTCCATTTTTCACAAGTAACAATAAATTAATAACAATAATGATATACAATTTAATATTTATATTTTAATATTTAACATTATTATATAATACTTATTATCATTACTATTATTATTACATAAAGTTTTGACTCTCTTGTTTTCTTCTCCTTCTATTTTCTAAACATATACAGAGGCAGGGAGGAGAGTTTCTTATTTTGGACTTACAATCCCCGCCCTTTGCTCCCGACCGTCAACAGCTCCCCACCGCCCAACAAAGTTTCCCTATAAAAGCCTTCCCTTTTACTACAGAAGCCAGCACTGTTCAGTATACCCATTCTCAACGTAAGAGAAGAAATTTAGCAGCAAATGGCTTCCACTCGTTTCCTATACTTTGTAGCTGTTTTGGCCATTCTTTTGCAATTGTCAGCAACTGTAGTAGGTAATTAATATAGTTCTATAGTTTAATATGTTTTAGGTTTTAAGGTTTGAGATTAGAAGAAATTAAATAATCCTTTTTGTGATTAAGAATTCTTAATAACATTGTGCATGTACTGCTTACATGAAAAGTAATAAAGATAAATTATATTTTAGTAAAAAACATTATATCAGTGATATGCATTTTACTATTTTATATAATTTGTTAGGGGTATTACTTATATGGTTAAAATTGTGGCTAAAGAATGTTTTAATTATACTTTGTTAGAAAAAGATTAAGTTAAATTTAACATTTAGTCATGGTTTTAAATAATGTGTAAAAACATTGCATCAGTAGTCGTGATGAAGTTTTGCATCAGGACTCTGATCTTGGTCTGTCATGTGTACATACAGGGGGTCCCACTTTAGTAAAAATAATAATTATTTAATATATGGGTGAGCCTGTCTGTACATGTGGTGGGCTCTGATTGGAGTTATGATACAAAACTGCATCAGGACTTCTGATGCAATATTTTTTCCTGTTAAAATTTAAGTGAAACATTTAGTGAAAGTCATTTAAAGAAAAAAAGTTGAAGATTCAAACTTCTAAGAACAAATCAACGTAAGGATTTCATGGATATAACATCGATGTTATTATCATTTGTCTTCTGAATATATTTATATTTTTTATTTCTCAGGTTCTTTGCATGCAGTAATGAAGCCGCATGTGGTATGTTATTTACTTTGCTTTTTCCAGTTAAAACTTCTTATAAAATTAGTTATCTTTTATGCCATTATTTCTCAACATAAAGAAGAGAAAGAACCAGTTTCATCAGGGAGAAAATAGCAATATAAACCAAAGTTTAAATCTGTTAATGTATATGCGATATTAGATGGAAACATGCTAAAGATACTTTGATTATATATAGTTATTATGCCCCATTTATATTACACATATTTATCTCCCTTTTTTTAAGAAATACTTTGGTTTATAATGTTATAATTAGTTATTATATTACAGATCAGGCCCAACATTTTAAAATAAAAGCTTAACAGTAAAAGATGAGTATCATTAACCCAAAACAATTTGATTTTGTGGAAGCAGAAAGCATTATTTCATAGAAAAAAAAAAATTTGCAAAAACTTACATGATGGGGCTCACTGTAAATTTTGAAAAATTACAGGCAAAAACTTGGTGCATTGCGTCTCCATTTGCAAATCCTGCAAATTTACAGAATGACCTTGATTACATATGCTCAACGCTTGATTGTAGCTCAATCCAGCCAGGGGGATCATGCTATGAACCAAATGATATTGTAAGCCATGCTTCTGTGGCATTTAATCTCTATTACAAGGCTCATGATTCCCAGCCCAGTGCTTGCAACTTTGGTGCAGATACAATATTCATATTATCAGATCCTTGTAAGCATCAAATTTCCATCTTTTATATGTATTATTTTAGTAAAAATATTGCAGTTTGTTTGATATCATTTTTACAATATTTAATTTTGCAGCATCAGGAACATGTATCTACTCGTAAAGCATCAGCTGGATCTGCTAATTCCAATTTGCTTACTTTGAGAAGAATATTATCTCGAGATCAATGGAAAGAGATTATTGCTTAATTGGTTTTCTATTAACTATTAATTATGTTCATTGTATCTGTTTCTATGAATATTGATGAATAAAATAAAAGTTTACAACTCTCAAGTTTATCTCATTATGGAAGAATAAGTTGGAGCTAATGCTAAGGTGAAAGGAGCATACATAGGCCAATTCTAATGGTAGTATGTATAAGTATGTATTCAATAAGATGAGTTTGTAGAATATGATGAACTATGCGGCAACAAGTTCATGATAAGATGTTAGGCCAACATATTCTAATGATGCAGAGATAGTGAGTCATGCATTGAGTTGTTATACAATAAAGTATAAGCTTCATGTTTTGTGTTTGAAATGTGTGATTGACCATTTTTATGCAACTAAGTTGGCCACATGGCATCATTGGAGGGGTAAGATGAGTGAATGACCATGAGGAAGATAAATAGTGTATATTATACTTGTGAATGCACTATCAAAAAAGAATTTCAGAAAGGCTTACTATAGAATTGTATGGAATTCTATTAGAAAGATGAGAAAATATAAAAATAATGCCAAACCTCAAGAAGACAAAAGGTTCGTGCTCTGAAGGGCATATAATGCTTGCATCTTCTTCACTTTAAATCAGTGTCATAATTTTACATGTAAATAGCTTATTCCGGCAATTAATCCCCAGCTTTCTCATCATTTCCCCTCCTATCTCATGATGAATCTATTTATGTTGTTACAATGTATTAAATGTACATGAATTTAGCTTCTAAAATCAGAACAAATAAATGTGGCTTTCACTACATACATAGAATTGTTAGCTGTCAACATCTCTAAAACCCAAACTTTAATTTTAACTTTCATACAACCCAAATCTTTCATTTCTCATTCAAATTACCACCTTTTAAACTTTTAAAAACAGTAACTCAAATTTTTTTTTGAATAAGGTTAAGTGGCATGTATGAAAGAAATTAATCACTAGAAAAAAGAGTTTTTGCAGCACTTTATACAGAAAAACTGTGGTAAGAATCTCTCTTATTTTATTGCATTGGATTTTAAATCACTACATTTGTTTCTATTTTTAATAGACAGGGATAGTAAGAGGGCAAGTGATGGATAGGCTTGCTAGTTTGTGTTAGAGGTTTACTTGTGAGATGGCAAGGTGCATGTGGGAGAAAAATGCAGTGAGATACATGACAATTGGTGACCGGGAGTAAGGAAATGTGAGAATTGGTGAGAAGTGGTTGCAGTTGCTCGGCTGGAGGAAGTGCATGCCATATCAACTATTGAGTATGTTGGTCCAGATGAGTAACAGTAAGAGTTTTAAGAGAAAAAAGATTGGTTAGAGGACAAAAAAAAGATGCGGCAGTGACGGATTGTTTGCTCATTTGAGGAAAGTTTGATATTTAGTGACATACGAGAGAAAGGAGGCTTACAGTTTTTAGAGGAACAAAAGAAATATTGAAAATTAAATTTGATTTTGGCACATATAAATTTTGGATTTAATTGAGATCATAATCTAGAATGGTCTTAGAGAGACATTTTAAAACAAAATTTTAGAGGATTCCAGGGACATATTAAAAGTGTGTTTAGAAAAATCTAAAGTATGTAATTAATAAAGAGTATTCTAGAGAGTCAATAGTAGTCATATGATTGAAATGTGTTGGTGCAATCATATTGAAAGTGTCACTAATGTAAATATATGTGATGTGTTTGAGTTTGTATCAAAAAGAAAATCGAGTGAAATAGTAGTATTTGTCTTCTTTCTTAACATTCCTCTTATTATAGTAGTATCTTATTAACAATAATGTGGTATCATACTCATAATAAGATCCTTTCTAGAGATATGACGAGCGGTAACATGATTCTCTTTCAAGTTCTAAGGCTCAATAAGAGGAATTATGATAATTGAAGCATCAAATTGAAGGCCCTCTTTGCAACGCAAGATGTATGAGCCGAGATGGCTGTTAGCATCACTTTTGATGTCACGAGTGTAGGGTGTCCACTTGTTCGGCTCGATATTGCTTGTGGTTCATCCATAGAATCCCGTAGCTCAAGACATCCACCCAAAACTCTCTAACACTTGTTCAGAACAAGGAGCTAGGGTTGGCGGTGATTTAGCCTTACCCAAGAGAATCTGTCATCGGAGGGGCTCATTTGGAATACGAGACATGCTTAGTGTCTATTCTAGTCTTTAAAAGCCATCACACGTTCGTCTGGAGTCTCTCGTGGCCAAGGAAAGTCATAAAAATCTTCTATGCACACCACGAGAAAGTTAGGGTTCGAGACGCCCTAAATTCACTGTGTCATAGGGTGATCATTGGAGAATATTTTCCCAGTGAATGACAAATCAAAATACTTAATTTTGAAGTTATGGAACTATATTTTACTCATATGGAGTCTCCCGTAGCTTACAAATTGAGAAAATCTCCGTCGGACGCTCCCGATGTAAATTAGGGTTCTGGAGCTAGACTGACGCCTAGGCTCCAACCCCAAGTGCCTAGGAGATCAAAATGCCTCACTGGACATTCGAAATAGAGCCTTTGGAAGTTTGGTGCCAATTTCTGTCCCTAGGAGCCAAACTAAGCACCTAGGCACCTAAAAAAACATAAAATAGTTGTTTTCTTGAGAGATGAGAAAGTAGGCACTACTTGGGTGACACCTAGGCTACACGGTCGTGGTGCTTAGGTGCTCGTTCATTTTTAGATCGCCAAATTTGACCCTGACATACCTTTGAGGAAGCCGAAATTGCAAGCTTGAGATAATTTGCTTTGAGGATGGGAAAAGTGGGTAGATAATACCACTTTTAGGTCTCTCTTAGGAGCTTCCAAGAAGATAGAGTAAGGGGGAAATGAAAGATTTCCTTGTGTGAGCTGATCATAATCTTGTGGAGTTTCATTTCCCCCCAATCCTGCACTTCATTTTCAATTTTTTAGCTAATGAAGCTTCCTTGGAGAGCACTTGGAGATCTTCGAGGTGCTTTGGAGAGAGCTTCTTAGAGAGAGCCTTCATCTTCCTCAAGAGGAAAAAGCTAAGGGAGCTTATGACCTTCATTGTTTTCCTCTTCTTCACACTTCTTTCTCTCCTCCGGTGACCTCTCCCTTCTTTGATAAACTTTCCAAGGAGTACAGCTAGGTTCATCCTACTTGGGGAAGGATCAACAGAGCACCGCCAAAACTTTGTCAGAGCTCAGAACTTCATCGGAACCTCACCAGACTCTGCTTCTAGAAGAGAACTTCTTCTCTCTTTGCAGACGGAACAAAGCGAACCTCATCGAAGCTTCACCAGAATATGGGCTTCTCTCTTACTGTTAGAAGAGCTTCCTCCTACTCAAAGAAACACATCTGCAATCTCCGCGGTGGTGAGATTCTCAAAATCCCTTATGTTTTCTTCTTAGTCGACCCTAAGGTAAGTTTAGGCTAGGTGTTGTTGGTTCGGTCATCCACACGGAGCAAGTTGGCNTAACTTCTTCTCTCTTTGCAGACGGAAATCGAAGCTTCAGCAGAATATGGGCTTCTCTCTTACTGTTAGAAGAGCTTCCTCCTACTCAAAGAAACACATTTGCAATCTCCGCGGTGGTGAGATTCTCAAAATCCCTTATGTTTCCTTCTTAGTCGACCCTAAGGTAAGTTTAGGCTAGGTGTTGTTGGTTCGGTCATCCACACGGAGCAAGTTGGCTGACCGACACTAATCAACGCGTCCACACGCTCTTGAATTGACCGTTGATTTCCTAGAGGAAGTCTTAGGTTAGGAAGTTATCTTTGGGCACACTCTTAAAGAATTTGAGAGTTTCCCTTGCGGGCCTTCTCAAAATCCCTTATGTTTCCTTCTTAGTCGGCCCTAAGTTTAGTTTAGGCTAGGTGTTGTTGGTTTGGTTGTCCACACGGGGCGAGTTGGCCGACCGACACTAGTCGATGCGTCCACACGCCGTTGGATTGACCGTTGATTTCCTAGAGGAAGCCTTAGGTTAGGAAGCTTTCTTTGGANCCTTAGGTTAGGAAGTTATCTTTGGGCACACTCTTAAAGAATTTAAGAGTTTCCCTTGCGGGCCTTCTCAAAATCCCTTATGTTTCCTTCTTAGTCGACCCTAAGGTTAGTTTAGGCTAGGTGTTGTTGGTTCGGTTGTCCACACGGGGCGAGTTGGCCGACCGACACTAGTCAATGCGTCCACACGCCGTTGGATTGACCGTTGATTTCCTAGAGGAAGCCTTAGGTTAGGAAGCTTTCTTTGGACGCACTCTTAGAGAATCTGAGAGTTTCCCTTGCAGGCCTTAGATCTATACCTAAGCGGGTTAGAATCCTTAGTTTTGCACAGCTTTGGTGCTTCCAAACTTTCTTAGAGGGGTTGGGATAGTTCGATCTTGAAGGATGAAAAAAGCTTTATAACAAGCCCATCCTACAAGATCATGGAACTTCGTAGAACATAAAAAACTTTGAATGACTTCTCCTACAGGAAATTAGAGGGCAAAGTCCTCCACATTTCCTTACCAAAGCCGAAGGAGGCTATGACACACATGCAAGTGCTAAACCCTAGGTACCTACGCGAGGTCGTTAGGACGAGTTTTCCATGCCGCCAAGGGCTTTGCATTCATTGCGTATGTGTGCTCATTTGTTGCATTTTTGCATGTGGATCATGTCGCTTGTATGTGTAATTGCCCGAGCACTTCAGTTCCATTGATCGCACCGGTTTGATTACCTGCTTTGGGTCAGATCTATTGTCCCGACCCAATCAAGACATTTTCAAGGCTTAATCGGTCGCTCCAGCCCGATCACCAGATATATTGAGTTCGATCAACAACACCGATTTGATTTCCCGTTTTGGGTCCGATCGACCATCTTTGCTTGATTGAATCATTTTCGAGCATGATCAACCACCCTGGCTCAATCAACCGATCTGATGGGTTTGATTGACCGCACCGGTTTGATCACCTGTCATGGGTCCGGTCGGTCGTCCCAGCCCAATCAACTCATTTTTCAGGTTAAATCAGTCATTATGCCCCCCATCATCTGATCTTTTGGGTTTGATTAACATCACTGATCTTTTGGATTGGATCAATAGCACCATTTTGATCACCTATTTGGCGTTTGATCGACTGTCTCGATTCGATCATCCGATCATTCCGGTTCGATCGACCACCCAGACCGATCACCCATTCATTTGGGTTTGATAGACTACACCACATCGATCACCTGCTTCAGATGAGATCGCCATCTGGGCTAATCACTCGATCCTTTGGGTGTGATCGATTTCCCGGGCTGATTACTTTAACTTTTGGGTTTAAACAACCATTCCGAGCTGATTCCCCAATCATTTGGGTTTGATTGGCCGCCCTAGGTCAATCACCCGATCCTTTGGGTTTGATCAGTCGTCACAGGCTAATCATTTGATATTTCATGTTAGAATGATCGCACATGTTTGATCACTCATTTTAGGTTCAATGGATCGTCAATCGTCAATCACCCAATCTCTTAGGTGTTATCGACCATCCTGGGACGATCACCCGATCATTTGGGTTCGATCAAAACCCGATCATTTGGGTTCGATCAAAACCCGATCATTTGGGTTCGATCGACCGCACTTGTTCAATCACCCAATTCAGGTTCAATCGATCGTCCCAGATCGATCAACCCATCCTTTCAGTTTGACTGGCCACCATGGCTTGGTCGACATATCACTTGCATGCTTGTATGTTTTTTTCATCATATTGCGTGTTTATTTGCATGTGTATGAAAATCTTACTTTGACTTGAAGTCTGTGAAATATAATTGCATGTAAAATATTTTTGACTTATATGCTTTGCATGTGCCAAGTTTGGAAGCACCCTTATTTGTGGTGTCTCCTTAAGTGCCTACACTTGTAAATGTCCTCCCCACATACGACGTTGTACGTACGAGATGGACAATTGAACACATTAGGAGTTGGCTCACTTATAGGTCATCTATCTCGTTCCTTATAAGCGTCGTAGGTATTTCACATTATGTTAAGCATCAGTCACGCTTCCTAGCCACTGAACTTGTGTGAGACACAAAGTGTGTCCACCTATGTGTGTGGTTTTCACTTAAAAGGATCATATCACTTTGTTTGTTTAGAATTTAGCATTTCCATTTGCTTACCGTTTGTATGTCATATGCTTGACATTTTTGTATGTCATATGCTTGACATTTCTGCATGTTATATGCTTGACTGCTCTTATATGTCTGTTGCATATCTTGCAGGCTTTCATGTGTGCTCAGTGAGTTCCTCTAAGGTAAGGTG
>JXCR01130349.1:10070-29923 GCA_002079205.1 Phalaenopsis hybrid cultivar
ATGACTCTTCTTATCATGCAATTATTGAGGATATTATAATATCATTTAAGTCGCAAAAAAGTGTTACAGCTCAATAATGTTGGGAGACAGAAATATTACTCTTAGACTAGGGCTTCAATCAAATTGAAATCAAAACAACACCGTGGAATATGATCACGCTGATTTGAGAAAAGCGGAACAAAATATTCGATGAAACTTACATGACTTTCTCTGATTGTCTGGAAAACATGCCCTAAGAATAGAGCGTTAAGGGGAGAATGGGAGGGGGGAGAGAGAGAGAACAAGAGAACAAAAACGAGCTCGGGACCCTAAAAGTTCCCAGGCGGACTGAGTCGAAACCTTGGTAAGTTGTCCGACGGGACAGAATTTAATGCCTGTGTCAGCCTCCAGTCTGGCTTCATTTTTTTGTCCAAGCAACCATTTGTTGGGGTCCCGTATAAACTGTCGATTTGGCTATTTGTTGAGAATTCACCCTAGTATAGATTGGGCTGAAATTTTTGGCTAACGACAAGTTCTGCTCTTAGGGGACTCGACTTCCCTCTAGGGTTGTGACAGCCCTTAGGACCTCTGCGATCTCACTCGACATTTGTTCCATGATCTGAGTCTTCAGCTCATGCATCTTTGTTGCTTGCATTTCTCCATCTCTTCTTGTGCGAGTTCTACATCGACTATTTCTCTCTAGCCACTCTCCTCTCTACGATCATTGTGCTCCTCTTCTCTTCGATAACATGATTCTACACTCACTGGATGTTGAATCCAAAATTATCTAAGAGACACACCTAAGAAATAAAGTGCTAAGGGGAGAGAGAAATACATAAAGAGTAAGGAGAGCAAAAGCACAATATAGATTAGTAAATTCATGTAATTCTTATTCATGGAATGGACTTCTATTTATAGGAATGGGGGAATGCACAATTACACATTGTACCACTAGTGTATGTTGATACGACAAGGGGTATTTTAGTCATTACTTGAAAATTAAGCTAGGAGCCTTCAAGGTTGCCGGCCAGACAGGAAAGGGACCATGAAAGTTTCCGGCCAAACATTGTCGGGACCCTGGTAAGTTGTTGATCCGTCCCATTGATTATCACAATTATATAAGTTCTTGTGATGGCCCAGAAAGTTGATCTGATCCCTAACAACTTGGTTGAATTCTTAAAATTAGATATTTTTTTCACATAGGGTTTTCTCACACAAGTGTACTTATCATTTTAATATTATAGGGCTCTATTCAGTCTGAATTGTCGATCCCATAGAGAAATTGAAGGTAATAACTCCCTTAAGAAAATTTCTATTCTACTACTGATAATTCTTAGTTTTGAATATTGGTTTAGGTGATTTTACTAACAACTACTCCTAAATTACAATACTAAGTCTAAAGCTAAACTAACTAGATCAATTGGTTCGGTGAATATCAAGAAGTAAAAGCTACCTATCTCTTGTAATTGCATAAGTGGGTTATAGGATTGAATACAATGAATTATTGTTATGGCTAGTAACAAATAGAAGCATATATCTTGTTTACCCTCTTACAAACACATAAAGAAGTTTTGTTTAACTTAGTAGATGTTCTTGACTATCACCCTAGAAAACCCTCGAGCTATACCCATTAAAACCTATCTCTCTATCTATTTGCATTGCCACAAGAAACACTTTTCCTTCACTCACTAGTTCAATGTTATCTTTCTAATTGTTCATTTCATAGCTCTTCCCAATCTTATTGGTTCACAACAAAATTTAACAAAACATTTGGGCAGAATGATAAGTAAAAGAAGCACAGATAGAAATATCATTACATTAATGTTTTGAATTCAATTCTATAAAAATTATATACATCCTACAAATCCTACCTATTCATCACAAGAGATATGTAAAAGTAATCCATTCACAAAGCATGAAGAACACCATAGAAATCCTCATGACTTAACAAAGCAAATCTACTAAATATGTGTTTACAACAAATATAAGACAATTAGTAAAACAATACTTAGTTTTTATCCTCTAAAAAGAGATGAAAAATCCCTCAAACAATGTATATACGTGCCCCCTGTAATGTTGAAATGATCCCCTTAAAGATTTCTCCCAAACTTCACAACTCTCTTAAGAAAAGTGGAAAATACCAAACCCTAGATCTTCCTACCACTCTGCCTTTCTTCACTTCCACAAGACTTCATAAGTTCCAAGAGTCTCCTCTCAAACCGCTTAAATCGACCTCATAACTTATGAGGTCATGTTGAATTTACTATTGGAATTGCTCATAAACTGGCCAGCGCCTTGGCGCCACAGAGCTGGCGTCTAAGCGTCATTTGTCAAACTGGGAATTGACACCTAATAAGCTGGTGTCAAAGTGCTTCGATGGAGAGCCTTGGAGCACAAAGGTTAACGCCTAGGCGCCAGTCTATTGGTCTCCAAATGCTCTATTTCGTCTCCATTTTGCTCAATTTCAACTTTGTTTTGCTACATGTGTCATATTTGTTATACTTGCAAGAAAAAAAAGTAAAAATATATTTATTTAAAGTGCAATTTCATTCACAAACATGTGCAAAATATAAAGGAAATTAAGCATGCATTAGGACATATCAGTTGTCCGGCCGGACAGAGACGGGTGTCTGTGTCAGCCTTGCGCCTAGCTTCATTTTTTATTCGAGCAGCCATTTGTTGGGGTCATGGTGTAAAGTGCCAATTTTAGTATTTGTTGAGAATTCACCATTGTGCAAATTGGGCAAAAAATTTCAGCTAACTATTTCTGGGCCAGATGATTTGTTTTTCTCGTTCGGCCAAAGCAGATAAAAGTGCTGATTTATTCATGTGGGTCTTACGTCGGTAGGTTAATTTCTAAGAAGTTAATCAAATTCCATCCGTCTGGTAAATTTCTTCATCCTGAATTATGGGAGCCGGCTGAAGAGGCGTGGGGTATCAGATTACCACTGACGGGCCCCTACCATGTCATGTCATCTTCATTCGTCAGTTGTGGGATATTCTTTAGATTCATGCTGACATATTCTTGAGACACAATCTATATATATATATATATGNATTTCGGCTGCGATTCCAGACAAAGGAGAGAACAAAACCTGCCATTTGCAATCAATTCATAGACGGTACGATCATGCGTAGCCGCGTTTATTTATTTTAAATAAAAATTTTACAAATATTATCAAAATTTTAAATGTAAACTTTATTTCTATTAAGGGGCAATTACATACAGCCCAACTGAAACTTGCTATTTACATGTTCACCATCCTCTTTCTGTCACTTTGCAAATTCTCGCTCAAATATCAAAATTGATGGTTTCTCAATAGTTTGATCGCGGTACAAGTAAATATTTCGGCTCAAAAGAAAATCACCTGATTGATTAATCTATAAATATCAGTATTTAGAGAGATCCCAATTCCATCAATTTAAAGTTGATGAGTTACGGAAAAAGAAAAGATTTTATTTTAGATGTGATTAATTTGAGTTCATATATTTATATTTTTAATATTCTTATTAATAAAATTATTGATTATACACCTAAAAATCTAACAAGTCAAGTTAGACTTATCAAAACGCAATGTTAATTTCCATCTTAGTCCTCGACAAGTCTAATCGTACCTACAAACCAAGGAAGTCAGTTCGCAAGTCAGCTTGGATCAGACCCACTTTGGCGCCAGCTCAACAGATGTCGTATCAACAAATCATCAATTTAGTGAGAGCCTTTATTAGTTTACCAAAGCCACCTTAAAAGTTACTTGAAGATATGAAAATGAACTTGCCCAATAACCAATTCAGGCTTTACTTAGAAACAATTATGCCTTCATAAGTTGCAACTTAGCTCGATGACTCTTCTTATCATGCAATTATTGTGGATATTATAATATCATTTAAGCTGCGAAAAAGTGTTACAGCTCAATAATGTTGGGAGACATAAATATGACTCTTACACCAGGGCTTCAATCAAATTGAAATAAAAACAACATCGTGAAATATGATCGCACTGATTCGAGAAAAGCGGAACAAAATATTCGATGGGAGGAGGGGGGGGGGGGGCAAGGAGAACAAAAACGGGCTCGGGACCCTAAAAGTTCCCAGCCGCACAGAGTCAGAACCCTGGTAAGTTGTACGAACATGTAAAGAAGTTTGGTTTAACTTAGTAAATGTTTTTGCCTGTCACCCTAGAAACTCTCAAGCTATACCCATTAAAACCTATCTCTCTATCTACTTGCATTGCCACATGAAACACTTTTCCTTCACTCACAAAGCATGAAGAACACCATAGAGATCCTCATCACTTAACAAAGCAAATCTACTAAATACGTGTTTACAACAAAAATAAGATAATTAGTAACACAATACTTAGTTTTTATCCTCTAAAAAGAGATGAAAAATCCCTCAAACAATGTATCTACGTGCCCCCTGTAATACTGAAATGATCCTCTTAAGGATTTCTCTCAAACTTCACAACTCTCTTAAGAAAAGTGAAAAATACCAAACCCTAGATCTTCCTATCACTCTGTCTTTCTTCACTTCCACAAGACTTCATAAGTTCCAAGAGTCTCCTCTCGAACCGCTTAAATTGACCTCATAACTTCTGAGGTCATGTTGAACTAACTGTTGGAATTGCTCATAAATTGGTCAGCGCCTTGGCGCCACAGAGCTGACGCCTAAGCGCCGTTTGCCGAACTGGGAATTGGCACCTAATAAGCTGGTGTCAGGGTGCTTAAATGGAGAGCCTTGGAGCACAAAGATTAGCACCTAGGCGCCAGTCTATTGGTCTCCAAATGCTCTATTTTGTCTCCATTTTGCCCAATTTCAACTTTGTTTTTCTATATGTGTCATATCTGTTATACCTTCATAGAAAAATGTAAAAATATATTTATTTAAATTACAATTTCATTCATAAACATGTGCAAAATATAAAAGAAATTAAGCATGCATTAGGACATATCAGTTGTCCGGCCGCACATAACCGAGTGCCTGTGTCAGCCTTCCGCCTAGCTTCTTTTTTTAGTCGGGCGGCCATTTGTTGGGGTCATGGTGTAAAGTGCCGATTTTACTATTTGTTGAGAATTCACCATTGTGCAAATTGGGCGGAAAGTCTCAACTAACTATTTCTGGGCCAGATGATTTGTTTTTCTCATTCGGCCAGAGCAGATAAATGTCTCAAATTTATTCATGTGGGTCTTACGTCGGTAGGTTAATTTCTAAGAAGGTAATCAAATTTCATCCGTCTGGTAAATGTCTTCATCCTGATTTATGGGAGACGGCTGAAGAGGCGTGAGGTATCAGATTACCACTGACGGACCCCCACCATGCAATGGCATCTTCATTCGTCACTTGTGGGATATTCTTTAGATTCATGCTAACATATTCTTGATACACAATATATATATATATATATATATATATATATNCACTGCTAGAATCAGTAAGAGCAGGTGGTTTCTCAGTCATGAGTGTTAAATCAAGATCAACAACACCAAGGTGAAACTGGACTTGCTCACACCATTCAGAGAAATTAAGCTCATTGAAAGTTTGAATAGATGTAGCTTGCAAATGAAGAGAAACATGAGTAGTTACTGCAAATAAATAAAACATGCTCGTACATTAATGCTTCGAACATTAAACTTACATAGATATTCATATAAAATATGATTAAAATAATAATCATAATAATAATAGCTTATTGAAATCTCATTTAGGTGATATAACAATACACGATAATAAATATAATTAACGCTTGACTTAAATTTAATATAATTGGTAATTGCTTGTACTCAAGTCAGACATGTAATCTTTGGATATATAAACATATCTTAACTAAATATATAAATATACTACAATTATATTCAATGATTATAAAACAAATGATCAACCTTTGGACTATCTAAAAATATTTTATAATTAATGAATTTTAATATTTTTGTAATAAAATATTAAATTATTTCATAACAAGCATTACATTCTCGTGAGTAATTGAATTTATTTAATTTAACTTCTATTAAACTTATTAATTTGGTCACTTTGGTGACTAACAAATTAAACATTACATACACATTAATTAAATAATAATTTTAATCACATCAATTTGCTTTAGTTTTATTGATCTAATTAAAAAATTAATTCACGACAGAAATTTATTACAATTAACATAAATAAAATTATATGAAAAATCATAAATTTAGTAATCAAACTCTGATACCATATGTTAGAAAATTCATGTTTGAACTTTATGACAAATTTAAAAAAAAAATACATAATAGCCAAGATCTTTTAAATTCATGATTTTTACATATCTAAAGTAAAGTGACGCACACCTGTATTCATGATGAAAAAATTTGGTCTTGAATAAATGGAGTTTCACTCTCTAATCCATAGAAACTTTCTGTACTTTCTGATGGAGAGAAATGTACGGGGTGTGTTAGGTAGAGAGATGACTCTTTCTCAAATTCATACTCTATTTAATCACCATCTGTCAAATGAGTTACTAACCAATAGAATTTATGATAATTTAATAAATTAATTGACTTTTATTATTAAAATCAAAGACATAAGTTAGTAACATTTATTCATTTTAGGGGTTATATGAGTTACAAAAATAAATATCATAAGTTGTCATAAGTTATGACATAAGTTATGAGTTAAGAAAATAAATAACTTAAGTTATCAAAAATAAAAATCATTGAAGTTATCATAATTTATGACATAAGTTATGAGTTAAAAAAATTAATAACTTAAGTTATCAAAAATAAATCTCATAAGTTATTAAAATAAGTGTGAGTCATAAATAAAATTATAACACCTCGCACTTCCTTACTTCTTCTCGCGAAACCGAGCCTCACAGTCATGTGATCCACTGTCGCGATCCTGTCGTTTCCTTCCTTGATAACCCTATGATCTTTAGTAGGAGCGGGGAGACAAGATGAGAAAGATGGGAGTTTCGGAGGTCTCTGTAAGTATCGATCTCGTCGTTTCCTTCCCAACTAGCGTTAATGTCGACTGTATAGATAAGGTTTCGTTCACGAAGACGATGGTTTTGGGTGAAACCAGCAGAGTATCGAGCGCAAGAGGGGAGGGCAGCGGGGTAAAATCTTGTGAGCGAACGTGGGTTGCGCGATCGATCCCGCGACCGCATTTATTCATTAAACAAAAACAACTTAATATAAATCGTGCACAAACGTGTGAAACAAACAGCTCAACTGCGTTTTCAAAACATCGCCCGCACAAATAGGTCGTCCCAAACGGACCCTAACTCTCATCTAATATTCCTAAATCACGACCAACATCTTAACTTCTAATTGGCATTTCCAATCATCTCTTGTTGACTTTTATGCCAGTGATTCTATCTATGATATTTTGGGGATTAGCTCCTAACTAGCATCTCAAGTTCTCAACGGACAGCCCCCATCTCAATTGTCCTATCATCGATAACTCACCTAATGATATCTCCACTGATTCTATCCATTGTTCATTATCAATGACTAGGTCATTCAAGTATTGAACATCATCATAGCACTCATCCACTCCATTGTTGATGAGCCTAACCAAAACTACATTTACCAACAAACATACTTGCTTATTATTGTCAGCCTATCATCTCTTTCCCATTTGCTCAGCATTCGTTAGCTATTGCCTCAAGTTCGATGGCTTATAGAGAAAAATATTGCCAAAAAATCTTGACACCTAATTTTACTAGTCGAGTTGCTAACATTAGATCCACTTTCAAGGTTTTTAAACGTAGTTTTTCAAGTGACCATTACAAGATGACATTTTTCCCATTCATGCATGAAGTACAATGCCAATTAAACATATAGTGATATAATTAAGGGCTTCACTCCCCTCCTTTATGGTTTTACCCACCGGATCTCATTTTTGGGTTCCCATATGCCATTCTTCCTTTTCAAAGTAGAGAAACCAAGATGCAGTTTTGTTATGTACGAATAAAATTTTATATTAATTTTATTGACCTTAATCACATCAAATTATATATATATATATATATATATATATANAAAATAAAGTATAAATAAATAAAAATAATCTTAAAAGAGAGATGACGTTTATTTATGACCCCATTACCTTGATGATTAATCAAATTCTTCACTTGTCACTGACTGGCTAGAAGCCTGCCCGTCACTCTCTACAATTATTGAAGTCACGAGCCATCTTTGCGGCAGTAATCGAGGTCAATGTTGCCTGATTTGTACTTTTTGGGCTCATAGGTGAAGTGAGCTGAGCTCAAGTCACTTGCTCATGGTATAGACTTAAGTTTGATTAATTAGTCGATTTTGAGCTTAGAATCAAATTTAATTCTATGAGTTCGAGCGAGCCGACTTGTGGCGGTAATTGAGATAAATGTGATGTGCATTCAACTTAGTTGTATTATAAGTTACAAGTTTAGCACTTTGACTTGTGTTGGAGCTAAGCTTTCACATAAAATATTCATATTTTGCTATTTTAAAATTTGAAGAAATTATACTTGATTTGTTTCGTTTAATTTTACTATTTTTTTCAATTAATTAATAAACAAGTTAAAAATTGAAAGAGTAATTGAAATTTTATATAAAATTATTATTTAATTATTTTATAAACCTAAATAAATAACAAATCCAACAAAATTTAGAATTAGTATTTGACTATTTTACACCATTTAAATAAGATAATAGATAATTAAATTTTCTTGTAATCCAACATTATAAATAAATATTAACAAATGAGTTCATTGGAATAAAAAAAATTATGAAAAAATTTCATTAGATTAATATATATGTTAAATTATAATATGTTGCTATTAAATGTATAGTTAAATAAATTATAATTAATCAAGTTGTATTTATTTAAAATATCATTTAATAAGTTATTTGTTGAACTATTAAAAAAATAATCACTTATTAATCATGCTGAGTTTGAATTGTTCATCAAATGCATTGGTTCATGAATAGTAGCTTTGGGTTTGGGTATTCTTATGCTCTTTTATTATCATTATGTTTGTTGAATTTATTAGATCCATTTTCAACTTGAGAGAGCTAACATTTTTTAGCAAGTTTTAAGCTTCCAACTATTGAGTATGGATTTGATTGATGACAAAATTAGAATTTTAATCAAGTGGCATAGAAAACTCAAAACTTGTACTTCTACTATTATAAGAAAAATTCTTTTTTTTTAATTATTTATAATCAAATAGAATTTTTCTTACATTTGAGAGTGTATATCAGTACTTGTCTTCACAGATCTCGAGTAAATTCAATGTACAAAAAAATATAAAGGACTACGGATAAAAAGACCTCGCAAACAGAAGACCAGAGACTCACAGATGTAATATAAGGGGCCGCTAAAAGGAAGAGCGATGGTTTATCAGCATAAGGTTAAGCATTCACTAGCAGAATACAGAAAGACCTATTTGATCAGGCACAAATTCCCTAAATCGTGGTAGAAGACTGACCGAGTGAAATCTGTCTGAACCAAAGATTAAATCCTATCGAGTTGAGCAGAGCCGTTCGTCATGTCCCAATTCAAGGGAAAAATGAAGCATTGCCAGCAATCCCACAGAGACATTTGAGATTTCTTATGAGGGGCTGAGAACCAGCCATCACATAACCACATAGAGCATCCTCGAAGGATCACCTCATTGAAGTCAGCCACCTGTCAGATTACGGCGATTAACTGTCTGCTCGATAACCTAGCCTTACTCTGCCGACAAAAGTTCCTTATTCAAGGATAACCAGATTGCAACTAGACAAGCATAGTTGACCGACAAAAACCCGATTTAGTGAAGGTGAACGAACGGTTCTTGCAAAATCATGGCCAGCTGATTTTAGTCAACCAAGTCATAGAGTAGCCTAACCAAAGTTCTATACATGTAAAATACCTAAAATATCATGAAACTTACTCATTAAACAAGAACAGGCATGTAATTTCATATATTGAATCCCCTTCTTATAAATAAGGAGTCATTTCATGAGAAAGGAATACTAAAAAATTTGATACGTTGTTTACTATTGTGTTTCCCACCCTCTCAGGTGTTATACTCTATTCCTTGGGTGTAATTCATTGACAAATTAAGAATCAACAAAGTGTTATGAGAATTGGCCTAACTGCTTTTTAGTTTATATCAAATATCAAAATTATAAGAAAAAACAAGCATATATGATTCCATAAAATTCATTTACGTTTATTCAAATAATCTAATAAACATCAAAAGTGGTTGTAATTAGACAAAATTTTAAAAATAGATTTTTTTTAAAAAAAAAGTAATGCTAAAAAAGCGTACATTAAAAATAAAATTTGTAAAATTGGCAAAGTCATTTGCCAGGTGGCAGCTTTGCCACATGGAAAGTTTTTTCATCCTTCAATTATCCCAATTGCCTTCTCTCTTCCCTACTCAAGGATGCAAGTTTGGACATGTTCACCGGCAGGCGTCTGACTTCAAATAGATCGTTTGGGTTCTAAAAGGATTGTTAAAACTTTTCGAGGTCATTTCTAAGAGCGACCTCAACGCAAGAAGAAAAAATAGGAATGCATGAAGGATAAGCCAATGGGATGAAAACAGTCTACATGAGGGCATTGCATGGGTAGTTTCGAAGAGAGAGGAAATGCATTGGACATGGAGTCAAGAGGCTAAAAATGGAGTTTTTGACAAAGAAGATAATTATACGGTCTACAAAGATACCTCAATGCCACGTGACAGGTCTAGGGATGGGAGGAAGCACAGCCACGTGACAAAATCATCATGTGAGAGACTATTTTGCCCATTTTATAAATTTTACTATTAGTCTATCATTTATTTAAATTATTTTCTTAAGAAATTCTATTTTTAAAATTTTGCCTTAGAATTATATATTTAAGTTTGTATATATAATGATAAATATATGTCATTATCTATACCACTAATTATGCAAATATTGATTCACTTACTATTAAATTAAATTTGGAAACAAAATAAGAGATGATTCTACTCCTACTACTGCTACTCTTCTTTGTCATAGGACTCACTACAGGAATACCAACGATTAGTGGCTAACAAATATGTCAGTAATAANACTACTACTCTTCTTTGTCATAGGACTCACTACAGGAATACCAACGATTAGTGGCTAACAAATATGTCAGTAATAACTTGTATTTCAGTCGGTAATCGAAATTGATGGCTGAAACCCTTCAGCTATAAAAACCTTTGTTGAAAATAATCTACCTACTAAATTTTTTAGTTGCTAAATTTGCATGCAGCTGATTTGTGGCTGAGATTTTAGCCGGTAAAAGAACACATAGACACAATAAAACTGAATGAAATAATAGCAAATATAACAATATAATCTCAACAAATCATTCACAGCAGGAGNCGGCATAAGATTCATCCTAAATCAGAAAACTCAAAACTTGTACTTTTACTATTATAAGAAAAATTCATTTTTTAAAATTATTTATAATCAAATAGAATTTTTCTTACATTTGAGAGTGTATATCAGTACTTGTCTTCACAAATCTCGAGTAAATTCAATGTACAAAAAATATAAAGGACTACGGATAAAAAGAGCTCGCAAACGGAAGACCAGAGGTCACAGATGTAAGATAAGGGGCCGCTAAAAGGAAGAGCGATGGTTTATCAACAGAAGGTTAAGCATTCACTAGCAGAGTACAAAAATACCTATCTGATCAGGCACAAATTTCCTCAATCGTGTTTGAAGACTGACCGAGCGAAGTCCGCCTGAACCAAACATTAAATCCTATCGAGTCGAGCAGAGCCATTCGTCATGGCCCAATTCAAGGGAAGAATGAAGCGTTGCCAGCAATCCCACAGAGACATTTGAGATTTCTTATGAGGGGCTAAGACCAGCCATCACATAACTACATGGAGCATCCTCGAAGGATCACCTCATTGAAGTCAGCCACCTATCAGATTACGGCGATTAATTGTCTGCTCGATAACCTAGCCTTACTCTGCCGATAAAAATTCCTTATTAAAGGATAACTAGATTGCAACTAGACAAGCATAGTTGACCGACAAAAACCCGATTTAGCGAAGGTGAACGAACGGTTCTTGCAAAATTATGACCAATTGATTTCAGTCAACCAAGTCATAGAGTAGACTAACCAAAGTTCTATACATGTAAAATACATAAAATATCATGAAACTTACTCATTAAACAAGAGCAGACATGTAATTCCATATATTGTATCCCCTCTTAATAATTAGGGAGTCATTTCATGAGAAAGGAATACTAAAAAATTTGATCTGTTGTTTACTACTGTGTTTCCCACCCCCCAGTTGTTATACTCTATTCTTTGGGTGTAATTCATAGACAAATTAAGAATCAACAAAGTGTTATGAGAATTGACCCAACTTCTTTTTAGTTTACATCCGGACCGTAGATCAGGTGATGTACGGTCCAGATCGGACATCGCACCGTATGGAATAATTTTTCCAAGAAAACAGTTTTTTTTTTCTTTTGTCATCGGAGAAAACTTTTCAAGGTCATTTCTGAGAGCGATCTCAACGCAAGAAGAAAAAGCAGGAATGCATGAAGGATAAGCCGATGGGATGAAAACAGTCTACATGAGGGCATTGCATGGGTAGTCTCCGAGGGAGAGGAAATGCATTGGACATGGAGTCAAGAGGCTAAAAATAGAGTTTTTGACAAAGAAGATAATTATACAGCGGGCAAAGATTTCTCAATGCCACGTGACAGGTCTAGGGATGGGAGGAAGCAAAGTCACGTGACAGAATCGTCGTGTGTCAGACTATTTTGCCCATTTTATAAATTTTATTATTAGTCTATCATTTATTTAAATTATTTTCTTAAGAAATTCTACTTTTAAAATTTTGCCTTATAATTATATATTTAAGTTTGTATATATAATGATAAATATGTGTCATTATCTATACCACTAATTATGCAAATATTTATTCACTTACTATTAAAATAAATTTGGAAACAAAATAAGAGATGATTCTACTCCTACTACTACTACTCTTCTTTGTCATAGGTCTCACTACAGGAATACCAACGATTACTGGCTAACAAATATGTCAGTAATAACTTGTATTTCAGTCGGTAATCAAAATTAATGGCTAAAACCCTTCAGCTATAAAAACATTTGTTGAAACTAATCTACCTACTAAATTTTTTAGTTGCTAAATTTACATGCAGCTGATTTGTGGCTGATATTTTAGCCGGTAAAAGAACTGATAGACACAATAAAATTGGATGAAATAATAGCAAATATAACAATATAATCTCAACAAATCATTCACAACAGGAGTATGGAAGAGTGAAAGAGAATAATACAAATAATGTAATATAGAAATAGAGAATTAAAAAGTTACTTGTTGAAATCATCATTTTCCTCCTCGATCATGAGTCGTTTACCACAAATACGTGTCTGAAGCATTTTTGCAAGGATCTCAGACAACACTATTTTTGTTGAGTCGTTGTCTCTTAGGTGAAACCTATTGTTCAATATGGTGTAGTCATATCATCGTAATTCATGACATCCTTCCCAAGAATGAGTAACATTGTGAGGTTTTTGTACTTATCAGGGAGAGAATTCAACAGAAGAAGCGTATTATCTTTATCTCCAACCTCCTCATCCAGACCTAACAGATCTGTCAAAAGCTCTGTAAAATTATTCAAGTGCTCATTAATAATACCTCACATCTCATCTGAAATCAATAGTCGACACTTCATATGGAGATGATTCTCCAAGTTATTTGTGAGATATTTGTTCTCCAACATTTTCATAAATTTTCTACAAAATTCTCAATCAATCCTTTCTATTTAATCTCTTAAGAAGTAGTTTTTATTCAAGCCATAAACACTCCGGTTCATCATCAACCAATCTCTTTCTAAAATCTCTTCAAGACATTCATTGCTATCAGAAACTCTCTTCAAAGTCAAAGAGCACAACACATTCATCACATCGCATCACCACATGTCAAAGTTTCCTTTCACGTCAAATCGCGTTACATCTATCTTGATGGGATGTGTAATCACGTGATGAAACAACAATTTTTCACCAACATGGTGGATGTTGAAGTACATGAGAACATGTTTTTTATTCCTGACTCCACCATATCTCATAATCTAACTTGCTATGATCTCTTTGCCTTGTATCCATGACTTTGTTGAATCCACATCCAATTGCTGCTAAAATCACACCAATCTTATTGATACAAAATTGTTGTGCAAAATGATGTAGAAAATAAAATTACACAACAAGCAAACAACCAAATACGGTTTGATTTACGTGGTTCAGAACAAATATGCTTATGTCTACAAGGGAGGTTTTTTTACTATCAACAAATGAGGAAAGAAGAGAAAAATGCCGAAATAACGTGACAACTCCACGATTAAAGTCAACCCTAATTACTTCTACAAATAAGAGAGGATTAGGACATACATGTTAGAAATTTTTCTTATATAAGAAAAATCTTTTAATTAGATCTCCTCTAATTATGTTATTTAATATCAATCCTTCAAATATATAAAAAAATCATGTAATCAGATATCCTCCAATTAAATTATCTCATATCGATCTTTTTAATATACACATTTTCTTAATATACAACCATTAAATTTAATACTTTTCATAAAACTTCTACGTTGTCATGAATTTATGACGGTCATATTGACATAACATAATTTATTTGATTTTAAACAAATAAAATATTTTGTTTAATGTGCACATTAACTTCAATCCTACTAAATTGTTCCTTTTTGGTACCACTCAAACAAAATGAAATTATGAATTTCATTGCATTTCTTCCAAATTTCTTTTATCATACTGAGAAACTGTATTATTTTTGGTATGATATTGATCTATGAAACTTTTTTATTTCAGGAGATTAGGTGTGTAGATGGAGATAATGCTTGAATCCTATTCTTCAAAAATTTATCATATACTCTTACATTTATAATATAAAAATAAAAATAATAAATTATTAAAAATAAACTAAATAAATAAAAATAATAACAAATATGACTATAATTTTATAATTCAAAATGCTTATCTTGTATTTATTAAAATAAATATATTCTATTTCAATCAAAAGGATTTTATTTTGAACATTTATTTAATGCCCCAAAGTAAAAAAATAAATGTTTTGAGCAATTTGAAATATATTACTATAAATAAATAAATACTTGGAATTTGAGCAATTTGATGGGCACTTTTTAGCCTAATGACAGAAGTAAGGTCAAGCAACTCATGTTGCCAAAAACAAGAGTTTTCTCCATATGGTTATGGGAAGGTCACTACAAACTTAGTAATTGTGTAGATTTGTTCTCTAGGGCAGTCAAAAAAGCTCGTTGTTCGCGAACAGTTCGTGTTCGGTTCGTCAACGAGTTCGTGTTCGATTCGTTCGATAAGAAAATGAGACGAACATGAACAAAGTAGTTAGTTAAATAAACCAAACACGAACAGTGATGCGTTCGTTCGTGTTCGAATCGTTATTGTTNACTTAGTAATGTGTAGATTTGTTCTCTTATAGCTAGGGGTAAAGCAATATATTTTTTTTGTCTATGTATATTTATTCGTAGTTCATTTGTAATTGTAGTTTAAATTTGAATATGGTTTGAAATTATTTAATTTCATTATTAATGATGATTAAGAGATTTATGAAATCAAATGATATTGCTTTTCAAAAATAAATAAAAAAAAATTGATATTTACAAAAAAAAAGGACTTTTATGTTAAATTTTGTAGTTCTATGCAAAGATTTTATACTAAAAGTGATACTAAAGTTTTTACATGAAATAACTTATTATGTATGTGAGAACTTAAAGATGCGCTCTTTCTCTCAATCGAAGAACGGTACAAAATGCCAACTTGGCTTATCAGTTGTAGTTGAGAATGTTGAAGAAATAATCACAAGGTTAATGATAATGGTTAATAATTAGTTAAATGCAGGCGATGATCAAATAATTGCAATCGAGTGATGTTAATCAATCAATCATAATTGGGAAAGAAAGGTAACGATTAGGCAGCGATGTTTTGGTAATGACACAAGCGATAATGATAACTAGTAATGCGTAGGTGTTGAATATCGGTCTAGAATTAGAGTTTCTTTCATCCTCTGGGATCTTCTAAATTTCAAGGTTTTTTCATGTAGAGAAGGTGTATATGTCTATATATTTCTAAGATGTTATATTGACTTTTTTTTGTCGAGAAGGTTAAACATTATATTAGATGACCTATGTTGATTACCTGAATAATAGGACTTTTTTTTCGTTTGTATTTAAGCTATTTAATGATGCTGAAATTGAGTGATCCTGCACTCATTGAGTCTCTGATTGCATAAAGTTCATATATCACTTTGTTCGATCTAATGATGTAATGTAGTTTTCAACCTAACTTTGAATTATTCGTTTGAGTTCATTTAACTTGTGATCATAATAACACTTAATATTGTTGGAATCGTCTTATTAGAGCATTTATTCCAACTATTATTGAAAAAAGAATTTAAATGATCTTAAAATTTAGCGAATACAACTTAAATATCACACAATTCTTTTGTCTTTAACNTGTTTGAGTTCATTTAACTTGTGATCATAATAACACTTAATATTGTTGGACTCGTCTTATTAAAGCATTTATTCCAACTATTATTGAAAAAAAGAATTTAAATGATCTTAAAATTTAGCGAATACAACTTAAATATCACACAATTCTTTTGTCTTTAACATCTAAATTTTTATATTTAATTAAATATAATTTAGATCTTAGATATATAAATATATAAAAATCTCATGGCATTAATGTAAATAAGATCCAAAATTTAATTCTAAAAAATTTGTGTCAATATTCTAGATTTTCTAGTGAAGATATCTATTTGTATTATTCTTATTTTTCTTTTAATTTTAATCCATTTCGGGCGTTTGGATGATTGGATCCGAATCTACTGGGAATCTTTACAAAAAAAAATGTCATGTCAAAGATTTAAATAAAAATGACTCTGATTCTCCACTGTCATCGTACAGAGGATCATGACAATTTAAGTTAAATAATGAGTATTTACATAAATACCANGGATTTAAATAAAAATGACTTTGATTCTCCACTGTCATCGTACCGAGGATCATGACGATTTAAGTTAAATAAAGAGTATTTACATAAATACCATCCCCTTTTTATGTATTTACATATAAAAAATCTAAATTTTATTTTATCACAGCAAAAATTTCATTGTTCTAACTTATTTTATTAGTGACGCACGCAATTTCATGCATAAGGTGGTAGTTATGTAAAATTGATTATGTAAATAAATAGAAATTAGGTGGTATTTATGTAAATCATCTAATGAATAATGAGGTACAGATAAAAAAATAGAGAGAGAGAGTGTGTGTGTGCGTGCGCTGAACGAGGTAAGTATCTTTGTGGGTAGTGCTGTCAAATCGGCTGGTTGTTTGCGAACAGCTCGTGTTCGACTCATTAAGAAGCCCGTGTTCGGCTCGTTTGCTAAGTTAACGAACCGAACTTGAACAACACGAACAAATATTTGTTCGTTCGTGTTCGGCTCTTTTTGGCTCAAAATACTACTAATCAATTATATATATATCTTTGATGAGTAATATTTTAAAAAAAACTAATTGACTACAATGCTACAAAGATTTCTAATCAATTAAAATTATTAATGAAGAAAATAGAATACAAATTATTAAATTAGATTCAAATAATGTTTTAAATCTTACCACAATCCTTAACATCTTATGGCTACGTGATTAAGATTGTCAAAATGAATTTTTGTTCGTGAACGACACAACCATACTTTTTGAGCTCGAAATATAAACGAGCCGAACACGAGCTGAGCCTGGGCTCGCTCGTGTTCGGCTCGTNTTATAGCTAGCGGTAAAGCAATGTATTTTTTGGCTATGTATATTTATTCGTAGTTCACTTGTAATTGTAGTTTAAATTTGAATATGGTTTGAAATTATTTAATTTCATTATTAATGATGATTAAGAGATTTATGAAATCAAATGATATTACTTTTCAAAAATAAAATAAAATAAAAAATTGATATCTACAAAAAAAAAGGACATTTATGTTAAATTTTGTAGTTCTATGCAAAGATTTTATACTAAAAGTGGTACTAAAGTTTTTACATGAAATAACTTATTATGTAAGTGAGAACTTAAAAGTGCGCTCTTCCTCTCAATCGAAGAAAATAAGAACACGGTACAAAATGCCAACTTGGCTTATCAGTTGTAGCTGAGAATGTTGAAGAAATAATCAAAGTTAATGATAACAGTCAATAATTAGTTAGATGAAGGTGATGATCAAATAATTCCAATCGAGTGATGCTAATCAATCGATCATAATTGGGATAGAAAGGTAATGATTAGGCAGTGATGTTTTGGTAATAACACTCAAGCGATAATAATAACTAGTAATGCATAGGCGTTGAATATCGGTCTAGAATTGGAGTTTCTTTCAATCTCTAGGATCTTCTAAATTTCAACATTTTTTCATGTAGAGAAGGAGTATATATCTATAAATTTCTAAAATGTTATATTGACTTTTTTTGTCGAGATGGTTAAACATTATATTGGATGACCTATGTTGATTGTCTCAATCGTAGGACTTTTTTTTGTTTGTATTTAAGCTATTTAATGATATTGAAATTGAGTGATCATGCACTCATTGATTCTCTGATTGCATAAAGTTCATATATCACTCTGTTCGAACTAATGATGTAATTGAGTTCATTTAACTTGTGAACATAATAACACTTAGTATTGTTGGACTCGTCTTATAAAAGCATTTATTCCAACTATTATTGAAAAAATAATTTAAATGATCTTAAAATTTAGCGAATTCAACTTAAATATCACACAATTCTTTTGTCTTTAACATCTAAATTTTTATATTTAATTATATTTCTATCGCTTTTTTTTGGCATAAACCTTCACATAAAAACATGTATTTTTACTTTTAAACTTTAAATACTAATGATATTCTTTATGTAATTTTAAAAATTTGAGTGTTGTATATGTAAACATAATTTAGATCTTAGATATATAAATATATAAAAATCTCATGGCATTAATGTAAATAAGATCCTAAATTTAATTCTAAAAAATTTGTGTCTATTTTCTAGTGAATATATATATTTGTATTGTTCTTATTTTTCTTATAATTTTAATCCATTTCGGGCATTTGGATGATTGGATCCGAATCTACTGGGAATCTTTATAAAAAAAAATGTCATGTCAAAGATTTAAATAAAAATGACTATGATTCTCCACTGTCATCGTACAGAGGATCATGACAATTTAAGTTAAATAATGAGTATTTACATAAATACCATCCCCTTTTCATTTATTTACATATAAAAATCTAAATTTTATTTTATCACAGCCAAAATTTCATTGTTCTAACTTATTTTATTAGTGAAGCACGCTGTTTCATGCATAAGATGGTAGTTATGTAAAAATGATTATGTAAATAAATAGAAATTAAGTGGTATTTATGTAAATCATCTAATGAATAATGAGATACAATAAAAAATAGAGAGAGAGAGAGTGCGCTGAAAGAGGTATATTTGCGGGTAGGGCGGCCAAAATGACTGGTTGTTTACGAACAGCTCGTGTTCGGCTCATTAAGAAGCTCGTATCCGGCTCGTTCGCTAAGTTAATGAGCCGAACACGAACAAATATTTGTTCATTCGTGTTCGGCTTGTTTTGGCTCGAAATACTACTAATCAATTATATATAATCTTTGATGAGTACTATTTTTAAAAAGACTAATTGGCTACAAGGCTACAAAGATTTGTAATCAATTAAAAGTATTAATGAAAAAAATAGAATACAAATTAGTAAATTAGATTCAAATAATGTTTTAAATCTTGCCCCAATCATTAACATCTTATGACTACGTG
>JXCR01130357.1:0-12939 GCA_002079205.1 Phalaenopsis hybrid cultivar
CGTTAATGTGATGGCTCAAACTCGATTTACTTCAATACTTAAAGGAAAAAAGTGTATACAAGGTCGAGTTTTTGAGAGTCTGAGAGGAGAAATTGAACAGGTTATTGTCGAGCAAAGGTGGGAAAACTTTTGTTACACCACCACTAAAGCCGATACAAATGTGGTGAAAGAGTTATACGCCAATGTGATTTATTCTGAAGACGGAATCATACAAGTGCGTGGATTTCCTGTGGAATTTACCGCCGCCCGCATTAACACTTTCTATGAAGTCCCAGATTCTTACAACTGCCACTATGAATCGTTTAGTATGATGGAAGGCCCCCTCAATGATGTGATTAACTTTCTTTCTTATGGGAAAGGAACGTGGAAGATAAAGCAGCGAGAACATGTAAACTTTTTTGCTTCCATGTTGAATGTCACCTCTAAGGCGTGATACTATTTCATTTCCTCTACTCTGTTACCAGCTTATCACTATAGTGAGGTAACTAGAGATAGAGTTATTCTGAATTTCTGTATTCAGAATAATAAAACTATAAATGTGGGGAGAATTATTTTTAAGAATATATTGACTATGGCAAGAAGTGAGACTAGTGGAGGTCTAGGACATCCTGGACTTATTTATGCACTTTGCCAACTTTTTGGAGTGGAAGATGGAGAGGAAGAATGGGTTCACCCTATGTAACCCATAGTAAATCTAATTTGAAGACTTATGTATCCCATGAGAAATGGAGAACTGGAAGTAGGAGTCAGGCACCTTCTACCAGTAGAGATGTCCCCTCTACAAGTTATGACCCTCCTCCTCCTTCTAGCTCCCCTACCTTAACAGATTTGATAAATGAGTTGACCTTGCAGAGGAAGAGCATAGATTTAATAAACAAAAGAATTGGAGGTTTAGAACGCCGACATGATTATGATAGTGAGTACCTGCAGAGGCATTCCGATTTTGAGATAGCTTATTATGAAGCCCAGGCCTGACACTACAGAGCAGAGCTTGATGTTACATTTCCTGAATACCCCCGATATACTCAGTATCAACCGAATCCACCTGCTGATCAAGGAAACGATGAAATAGCTTGGGATTTTGATATTTAGAATAAAATTGATGTACTTATGTTTGTATTTTTTTTATGTAATCTTAGATAATTTTATTTTTGTAAATGTTTAATGTGCTAGTAAAAATGTGCATGTGTAAGTTGTAGATGTATCTCAATACTTTATGAATTGTAATGCGATGTGATATTTATTTTCATTTTAGTACTTTTGTCTTTTGTTTAGCATTGTAATTGTGTTAGGAAATGTTGTATGTTTTTGTTTTAGTTTTTATACTTATTTTAAAATTTCATTTCTCTGAAATTCCTCTAATGATTTATATGTGTAGAAAGCTCCTAATATTACAGACTAGGTGAAATAAAAATTTGAGAAGGCCTGCAGAAATTTCAGAATGATAAAGATGCCTACAATACTGAGGTATGATTTATATTTATAGTATTTTCTTTCCACCTTTATTTCATATTAAAAATCTAAGTTTGAGGGAGGGAAGAAAAAGATTAACTATTAGATGTTCTTTATTTCAATATTTTCAAAAATTATTTATATGATTTTATGTAGTAAATTTAATTCAGGTAACTATATTTTTGTAACTATTTAAATATAATGAAAGATTTAAAGAAATATTTTTGTAATAAAAATTAATTTTGTAACTTAAGATATTTAGTATAAGAGAATAAGATTATATTTAACTATTTAAAGTAAAGGAAACAATATTTTGAAGTATTAAGAATCTGGAAATTCATTTGAGAAGAAAAGATTGGGATTCAATGATGTGAAAACTATGAAATATTTATAAGGTAAGAAATGCTTTGAGTTTCAAATTTAGGGAAAGAAAAGTGAAGTTCAAAGGCTCTCCAGATATAGTAATCCTCACTTAAAAAAAAAAAGAAAAAGAAAGGATTGAAAACAATCCAAATGAAAGAAAAAAAGAAAGAAAAATGAAAGTGAGGAGATGCTTGAGGATATGTCTAATCAAAAATTGGTTTCACTGGACCTACCTAAAGGGAGAACTTAAATACATTCCTAAACTTATATTTATGGAATAGATCTTCTTACTAATAGAGTTCTCGTGAAGTTCTTATCTTTTGGATATTCTAAGTGACTTAATATTGCAATCTAAAGTCATTCTTGAAATAAATAGAAAACTAGAACTCTTAAAACTCGATGACTAAATAATCTGATGACTACAGAGTTAATTCAATTACTTGAATTTTTTCTGAAAATCTCACTATGATATTTATCTAAATCAAACTTATAGTATTTTTGAATTAAAATATTACTGCAATAGATCATAACTTTTATATAGTACTAAAATTACATGAGGACAAGTAATAGTTAAGTTTGGGGGATTTTGACCAAAGTAAAATATGTTGAGATTTTTGTACATCTTTTATGCTGTTTCTAATAATATTGCACTTTAAATAAAGGTATTTTTGATGTTTTATTGCAGGAATGATGAATTAAGGTCAATGGAGTAAAAAGATGCAAAAAGAAGCGAATTTGAAGCAAAAAGGACCAAAATGTAGAGAATTACACTAGGGCGCCGACAGCGCCATCGACGCCGCCGAGGGTGAGCTTTTCCCGAGGCTACAGGACAAAATCTCCAGAAGGCCACCGACGGCGCCATCAAGGCCATTGACGGCGGAATCGACGGTTATGTGTGCTTGTACAATGGATAAGGCCAGATTTTGGAGGGGTGCATAAGCAACTTATGGGAAAACTCATCCACATCTTTAAAGAGAAGATTTTAGCTGAAAATAGAGGAGTCCTGAAGGTTAGATAGGTTCCATTAGTGTGTAGAGAGATTGCTAGAGCGTGTAATTGTGAGGAATTCTTCGAGAAATTGTAAGAGTGGAGGGAAAGTGAGAGATTTCTTCCTCCTTGCTACTTCGAAGAGGAATTTCGTGTGTTGTAAAGAAAGGAAGAGATTCAGAGGAACTTCAAGGAGTGTTCTTGGGGAGAAATTTAGAGATAAGTTATTTACTTGTTATAGCTTGTATGACTTTGATTTTATATATGAATTCCGAGTTTTGTTGTGCTTTCCCCATGAGTTCTGAGTAGTTTTCTCTGTATTTCTCCTTGTCTCGAGATTTGTGAAATGGTGAATTGAATTGGTGAAGCCATGAAAATGTTTAAGAAATTATGATGATCTTTTCACTTCAATCTTAATTTACTTTCAAATTGGCCAATCGATTTGTTAAAATATGTTGAGTTTTACAACTAAGTGAAGATTACATCCAAGATTCAGGGAGGTCAAAGCTCTTGGAAGTTGGGTGCAAATAAATAGGGAAATATTACTATCGGGCATAGAATTGGAGATTTTGCCCAATTCGGTCCTATCGTTTGGGTGCTAATGTATAGATGTTAGCACTCAGGTGAGGGGAACGTGGGAGATCCGAAGTGAAAGTCGGTATCCTCCCAGCCTAGCCGCAGAATCAGTAACCAAGCATAGGATTCGTCAATGTTTGTTATGCCTGGACCAAAGGGTAAAGAATAGTTATGCTTCTATTTGGCATAATATAAATTGAACTAATTCATTTTATCCATTCACTATAATTTTTTTACAAGGAGAAGGATGCTTTCTTATATATTGAATATCACAAATTAAACCCTACTTTCTATCAATAGTTATTTATCAGTTATCCAAATTATCTACTTATTTCAATTGCTTATTAGTGACAGATAAGCAAATTGGACACCGTCGTTATAGTTGAAGTATTACTTTTTATTAAGTCTTAGCTCGTAGTATTCTATTTCTACCTGTGGGATCGATAACTAGGACTCCATTAGAGCCCTATATTACTTGAGCGATACGTATACTTGCGTTGACAAATTTGTTTTTGAAATTATTGAATATTATATCTATACATCTTTATTAAATCAAACAAATATATATAAAGTTGCAGTCAAGATTTTGACGTCATTGTCAGGGATTTAAATCTTCTAGTAGCGTCATCAAATTCTTGTAATTGTCGATTTACAAAAAGAAAAAGGTGGGTCAATTGGAAGCAATGGGTTTTATGTCTTCTTCAACAATTTGGTGCAAGGATTTATGGACAATAACTATTAGTCTTACTCATCAAACAGAATGCTTATGGACATTTTAAATCCACCAGAGGTACCAAGCAGCGAGATCATTTGTCTCCCACTCCGTTTATAATTTCATTTGATTACATGTTTAGATGCTTGAATGAGGCTTTTTCTAACTATCCTCTATGTATTTTAAATATAAATTTGGTATGAGAATATCTCATCTTGCCTTTGCTGATGACTTAATCTTATTTACAAATTATAATAAACATGCAATTGGAAGACAGTGGAAGTTTATTGAGCATTTTGAAGTTTTTTTCTAGTTTGAAGTTTAACTTTGTTAAGTATAATTATATATGTGACAAAGATATACCTTAGGAAAAAAGAAATTGGATTGTTGATTATACAGGTTGCTCCAAAACTGAATTATCTCTCTCTTATCTTGGGTTTGTAATGGACAATGGCAGAAAAAAGAAGCAACTATTTGAAAGCTTATTCCTGAAGCTCCAATCTAAAAATCAATCTTGGGAGAATGGGTTTTTATCTCATGGTGGCAAGTCTACTTTACTTAACAACATACTGGGCTCAATTCCAACGTATGTAATTTAGACTGATGCCTCAGGAGACCTACAATAGACTTGAGAGGATGTTTAAAAGTTATTGTAGTTAGGCTAAATGCCCAAAATGCATTAGTATTCTAGGGACAAGATGTGCAAGCTTGTGAAATAATGGGGGATTGGATTTTAGAACACTTAAGTTAACTATGAAAATAATTTTTATGAAGATCTGGCTAAAATTCATATGTTCTGATTCTTTTTGGGCTCAACTTCTAAACACTAGATATTGTGTAGAACAACATTCACTATCCATCACCCCCAAAGTGATTGATTTTGGAACCTGAGAGAAGATGCTCAAGGTTGCTAAGGAAACTAAAAATATGATTGCTTGGGAGTTTGGACAAGGTGGCATCAGCTTCTAATATGATGATTATATAAGGATTGAGCCATTAACTAATCAGTTTGGTGGGCCTATGAATATATCTATAATTGTTTTTTATCTTTGTAATCCTAATCAATGAAATGATAGTATGTCACAACAAATAATAGAGGAGTAGGAGGCTACATTTATCAAAAGGAATCTTATTGTCCAACAAAGCTTAGATAAAGATAGAGTGAAAGATCCTTTTGGTATGTCTTTATTTAATTTTTTTTTGTACTACACTTACTAATGAAGTTTCTAGTATTAGTTTGAAATGACTGTGGAGCAAGATGTTGAGGACTTCTGATATGTCTAAAAAATATTCAATTATATATATATATATATATATATATATAAGTATATATATATATATNAAAATATTCAATTATATATATATATATATATATATATATAAGGCTCATATTTAGTGATATTGTACTTTAAAAAAAAGGTTTTTTTATGTTTTATTGCAGGTATACTAAGTCTAGGCATTTGGAGCCTAAAGGAAGCAAAAAGAACAAAATATGGAGTCAAAACATAGCTTTTTCAAAAATTGTACCAATGCCTAGGCGCCAGAACTGACGCCTACGTGCCAGAACTGACGCTTACGCGCCAGAATCCAGAGAAGACGGTGCCTAGGCTCCAGATTTAGGCGCTCAAGCTTCAGAGATGGTTATTTTCCCAAATACATTGAATTTGGACAGATTTTGAAAGGTTGTCAAGGGAGACACTTAGGAAATTCGTTCCTAGATTATAAAAGAGTGTTTCTATATCAGAAAAGGGGGGGGGATCATATGTATAAAGTGAGTGTGAGAGTTTGGAGAGTGTTAGAGAAGACCTTCTCTAAGAGTTGTAAGAGGAAAGGGGAAGACAGATTTCTTCTTCATTACATTTCTAAGAGAGAATTGAGTGTTATTGAAAAGAGAGAAAATGAATCAAAGGAACTTCAAGGGATTTGCTTAGGGAGGAGATCTAGTTAAGTTGTTTTATTTTACTTTTTTTTGTTTTATAAACTTGTTTATATATATATATATATATCTATATATATATTGTTAAAATTTATTGTGAAACATACGATTTGAGAGGGCTATGCTTTCTACAACAAAGTAAGAATCACATTTGATTTCATGGATGAGAATGTAGTCCAAGGGTTCAGTACAAATAAATAGGGAAATACTCATTGATGGGCATAAAATTGGAGATTTTAGGGTGACAAACTAAAATCCCCAATTTGGTCCAGGCATTTGGAAACTAAAGTGAGATGTTAGCCCTCAGGTGAAGAGAATGTGGGAGCTCTGGAGTGAGAGCCAATATCTTTCCAGCCTAACCGTGAATTTAGTGACCAAACACTGGAATAGTCAATGTTTTTTGTCGTTTGTAAAAAAGAATAAAAAATATAATTGCTTCTATTTGGCACAATACAATTTCTTACAATTTGATAATTCACTAACTATAACCTCATTGTAAAGGGAACGTTGTTTTCTTAAATTTGAACTCTTCATTACAAAACATAGTTTAGTTTTAGTAAATTTAACTTTGAAGTTTAGAGATTAGTGTAGTAAACCTAGTTTCTTTAGCGACATTAAACAAATTTTGACTAGCTTACTTACTCAAGTTTTCTATAGTTTGAATATTATGTCTTTGCAATATTATAATAAGAATTTCACCTCTCTGTAGGATCAATAATTAGGAATCCATTAGAGCCCTTTATTACTTGAGTGAATTTAAAGTACACCTTAATTCACTAGAAGTGGCAGCTTTAAATATTTTAAAAGAGAAAACTGATTATATTGAAGAAAATTTTATTGTGATTGATCTGTATATTTTCTAGTATTGCTGATGTGTGTGTTGTGGTGTTCATCTATAGCACACACAAATTCCCACATCAAGTTTTTGCGTCATTGCCTGAGAGGCTGAAGTAAATTACTTAAAAGACTTAGTTTGAACTATAAAACTTATTGTTATTATTATTATTATTATTATATANATAATTGTTAATTGTATTTATGTATGTGAAGATTAAGATCCGAAGGATCGATACCTTACGATTCAGAATTTGAATGAACTATAAGAAAAATTCGAAAACAAAAGGAAATTAACAAAATAATAAACAATTTAAATAATAAAAGTATTGAAAATGAACATCAACATGTACAAACACCTTTAAGAAACTATGTTAATCCCATAATAGATGAAATTCACTTCAGAATATGATACACCTAAAACATATAGCATTTATGCACACATTTTTAAACCTATTTTTAAGGATATTGTGCTTTAATAGAAGATATTTATGTGTTTTTCCTTCAGGTACAATTAAATGGATGAAATATGGTGAAAGGAGTGAATAAAGATCAAATTTGGAACAAAAATGAAGAATGTGTAAAAATGAATTGTGGCGCCTGACACTTAAGCTCCAGGAAACAAAGAAGGTCGCACCTAAATTTAAAAAACCTCACGCTTACGCGTTGGGTAGTTATGATGAAAATTCAAGGTTGGATGAATTTCAAAGGGGTGTTTGAAACAACTATTGGTGAAAACGTGAATTACAGTTAATGGGCATGAAAATACATTGAAATGGCTCTTAAAAAAAGGCAACTCTTGGAAGATTCATTGACTATGGACATATTTTGAACATACACTAAATTACCTTTTGGAAAACTATAACAAGGAGGGCTTGGATTGAATTGACATATATAGAAGACTTATGACACTTTTAGAGAGAAGAAAGTAAGGAGTTCTGGGATTTTATTTAGGGATTCTTCTCACTTTTCTCATTCTTAGCGAAGGAGAAAGTGATTAGATAGATTTAAGTAAGATTCCATTATAGTTTGGGTTGGGCGACCAAACCTAGGGTGGATTATAAGAGAAAGAAAGAGATTCAAAGGAACTTCAAGAGTTTGTTGGAGAGGAATTTGAGATAAGTTTTTATCTTTGTGACTACATTTGATTTTAATTTAGACTTCTTATGTTTTTACATGATTTCTAATTTTAAACTTTATTGTTGCTATGTTTTCTCCATGAATTTTGAGTATTTTTTTTATTTTTTCCCTTAAAATAATAAGTAATTAAGTGTTGGATGGAAGTTGTGTGAAGTATTGATCTATAAGGTTGGAATAAGTTGTGATGCTTAAATTCTTGAACTTCATTTACTTCTTGATTGGGCCAATTAAGATGTTAATATTTATTGTGAGAACATGTAAGATCTGTGATGGTATTATCTCAGTCAACTAATGGTAGAATCACTTGAGAATGTATGGATGATAATGTAATTTATATGGTTGAGTGCAAATAAATAGGGAAATAAAATTTTAAAGATTGTAGAGTTAGATGACTTTAGAACAACAAACTAAAGCCCCCAATTTGATCTATTATTTTAGGTATTGATACTAGAGGTTAGCCCCTAGGTGGAGGGAGAAGAGGGAACTCTAGAGCAGGAGCTAGTATCTTCCCTACCTAGTCATTTTCTTGGTAACGGAGCTGACATCGTCCCGACACCACTATTTTCTATTAGAATCACTTAGTCCAAATGAATTTACTAAACTCAACTTAATGAGCCACGGTTCCATCGTCCCGGCGCCACTATTTTCTATTGGAATCACTTAGTCCAAATGAACTTACTAAACTCAACTTAATGAGTCAGCACTATTTTCTATTGGAATCACTTAGTCCAAATGAACTTACTAAACTCAACTTAATGAGTTCCATATTTTCTATTGGAATCACTTAGTCCAAATGAATTTACTAAACTTAACTTAATGAGTTCCATTATTTCATTTAGACCGTGGGAAGCCTCGTTAGCAACCGTAGGTTACCTCCTCCGAGGGGTTCGATTCATTTAGACCATGGAAAACCTCGTTAGCAACCGTAGGTTACCTCCTCCGAGGGGTTCCCACTTTCTATTGAAATCACTTAGTCCAAATGAATTTACTAAACTCAACTTAATGAGTTCCATAATCTATTGGAATCACTTAGTCCAAATGAATTTACTAAACTCAACTTAATGAGTTCCATAATTTTCGTCCCGGTACTACTATTTTTTATTGGAATCACTTAGTCTAAATGAATTTACTAAACTCAACTTAATGAGTTCCATAATTTCATCTTGACCGTGGAAAACCTCGTTAGCAACCGTAGGTTACCTCCTCTGAGGGGTTCCCGATCTTTCAATAGAGACAGGGGGAAGCCTCGTTAGCAACCGTAGGTCACCTCCTCCGAGGGATTCTCGATCATCTAATAGTTGGGAAGCCTCGTTAGCAACCGTAGGTTACCTCCTCCGAGGGGTTCCCGATCTTCCAATAAGGACATTTTAATTTAGCGGAAAACCTCGTTAGCAACCGTAGGTTACCTCCTCCGAGGGTTCCCGATCTTCCAATAGAGAGGGAAGCCTCGTTAGCAATCATAGGTTACCTCCTCCGAGGAATTCCCGATCATCCTATAGAGATAGAAGCCTCGTTAGCAACCGTAGGTTACCTCCTCCTAGGGGTTCCCGATCTTCCAATGGAGACATTTTATGTCCAAATGAATTTACTAAACTCAACTTAATGAGTTCCATAATTTCATTTAGACCGTGGGAAGACCTCGATTAGCAACCATAGGTTACCTCCTCCAAGGAATTCCTGATCATCCGATATAGACATCTTAATTTGTAGGTTACCTCCTCTGAGGGGTTCCCGATTTTCCAATAGAGACAATTTAATTTAGTTGAAGTTGTATTATTTTTTTTGTGACGTTTGTGATTAAGTTTTGAGTTGTCTTATATTTTTGAAATGTTGTGGGGGTGATTTATACAATTTTATATTTTCTATGCAGGTATGTAAATACAAACATAAATAAAAGTGCGATAAGAAAGTACAAGAAAGACTGTAAAACGTTGTAAACTGTAAAAGTGTACCTGACAAGTCTTCTCGTTCCACTACCTGAAACTCAAAATGCATGTCAGAGCATTTATGTATATAGAGCCGAGTCTTCTCGTTCCATCACCTGAAACTCAAAATGCATGTCAGAGCATTTATGTATATAGAGAGAAAAGGAAAGTTTTGGAAACCTTCCTAGCTCTATTTTTTGTATTGGGGGTCTTTAAATTTTAAGGATAATATTATTAAGTAAAATATATTAAGTTCCATAGATCCCTGAGGTATTCACCAGGTTAAGAGTAGGGAGCAGGGCCATGCAACCTTCTTAATGTCTGGTAAAAGGCCTTGGGTTCATTTAAACTTTATTATGTTGCTCTATGCAACCTTCTTAATGTCTGGTAAAAGCCTTGAGTCCATTTAAACTTTATTATGTTGCTTAGCAACCTTCTTAATGTCTAGTAGATCCCTAAAGTATTCACCAGATTAAGAGTAGGGAGCAGGTCCATGCAACCTTCTTTATGTCTGGTAAAAGCCTTGAGTCCATTTTTGAATATCCTGATGCTCAATGAATATTGATGTCTTAATTATTCCCAAGAATAAGGTAAATGTCATTTACCTTTCAATTTGAATTATGTGGGTGAATGTCCTTTAGGAGACAAATTAGTGTTATTAAGAATACTTAGCCAACTTTAAGTCTTAATTGGACTTGTNTTAAATCAAATGATGATCTTTAAAAAATCAATTAAAGATATCAAATGATTTTTAAATCATTCAAAATTTTTATGGTGAATTTTCTGACTTATAAGCCTCAGTGGAGAACAAAAATCAATTGATTTTGATCTTTATTTTCTCCAAATTAAATGTTTTAAGCAAATTGATATTTGCTTCAAACAATGATGTTTTTATTTTTTTAAAATTATGAAATTATTTCATAAGACTACTCTGGCCATAGGGAACTCATATGAATTTTTGTAGAATGTTCTAAGCCACATATAATTTCTATAATTATTTGAATAGAAAATGCATAAAAACTTAGAAAATTAAGATCTCTGTCTAGAGATCTCCTATGTCTTTGGAAAAATGTTCAAATTGTTCACCTAGACAGAGGCTACATCATATAAAAATTTGGGGTTAAGATGATAATTCAATATGAATGGAGAATTGAAAAACCCCAACCCTAATTTATTTTTTAAAAATAATTTATGCATTAAATTAATGTGAAAATAATTCCACATGAATCTCCTCTATTCACTGAACAAGAGGATATTTTTATTTTATTTTTGTGAAATTTTTATGCAAAGATATGGATTTTTGAAGTTTAGGAGCCATTTTCTGATTTTATTAAATATCCTATTTATTTATTCAAACAACGGGTTGACTAGATCCTCGGATCCGTCCAAAAGCCACGCGGCGCGCTCCTATTCGACGTCGCCTTCTGAGTCAGCTCCCACGCATCGCTCCATATCGTCCCGGATGACCATCCGGCTTGATCTCCACCATCCATTCATTACACGTGAGGATGGACGACATCCGTTTATTGTCCCCTATGGCTTTAACCGAGAGCCGTCCATCTTAAAATCATAATATCTTTCTAATTTCTCAATGGATTTTAGTGATTATTTTTTTTAAAATGTTCGTCTTGAAGAGACGAATACATCTATATGGTAAACATGCTATGAAATCAAGCCATTATAGATGTAGAACTCGCGAAGGTTCGGGAGAGGAAGTGAGTTATACCTTTGCTCCGAGAGGTGTAGCCTCAAACAAAGATTCTTCACACCTTTGTTATATCCCAAAGAGCTTAGGGATGAAGTCTCTGGCTCTGGTGTAAAGCTTATATATGATTTTGATCAAGGCCGATTTTGGGTGTTGGTTGAGAGCTATGGTAGAGGCTCTGTGGAAGGGGGATTTGATGGACCAATTTCAGGTGTTGGTTGAAGGCTATGGTAGAGGCTCTGTGGAAGGGTAATTTGATGGGGCTTAGCTTCTTTCACTCTTGTGAAGGTGTAGAGCCAATCAATTTAGAATTTGGGGCTGTGTATTTTAGCTTCTTTTACTCTTGTGAAGGTGTAGAGCCAATCTATTGGAAGTTTGGTGATGTGTAGGTTGAGATTGGATTTTGTCCTGGTTTCGGGCAAGAATCCAGGCTCAAAATTGGATGCCATGGTGGATTTTGGCAGGGGGAAATTGATTGAAATGAACTAAGGGTCTCTTAGGGAAGCTCTCTGAAGAGTTTAGAAAGCCTTAGTGAAAATTTTTCGTGGGGTGGATTTTTATAGAAAATGGCTATGGGAATGCTTGGCTGGCCAATTGAGGGGTTAGCCCCACTGCTTAGGTGTCAAAAAGAGGAGCTCTCAACTCAATTTGGGCTGAGGTGGCCTCTTGGCATGAGTTTGGGTTTTAGCCTCGTATGGGCTCACGGCTTTGAGCTTTTATCTTGGGTTAAGGTGGCTAACCAAGGGTTGGAACATGGTTAAGGCTTATGATGCCCAATAAAAATGGCACCATAGGGTATGGACATGCGTCCTTGATTTAACCTCTTTATTATCCCTTCCAAAGATTAAAATTTTTACCCATGAGATAAATATCAAGGTTAACCATGGGTTGATGGCTGGCTTTAAACTCAACCCTAGAGTCTAGGATGAGTTATGGTAGGGTTCATTTGACCATACCAAGCTCAATTGGTTTGGATTTGACCATAAATCCAAAAAGGTGCATGTGACCAAATCTTGTGTTTTAACTAGGTTAGGCATGTCAATTGGCCCAATTAAATATGTCATTTGGTGTTAGAGACCATGAGGAACAACTTTAATGAAGGAAGAGTGAAAGTCATTTTGAGGTCAATTGGTTAATTAATTTGGTGGACTTTTGATTTTTGACCCATTTTAAGCATATTGGGCTAAGTTTGGGTTAAACTTGGGCTAGCCATCAGCTAAGCTCAAATTAATTGTTGTGGTTGGTGAATAACATCATAATGAACAATTTTCATGAAGGATTAAAGTTGTTTTGAAGTTGATTTGGTGAT
>JXCR01130361.1:0-12090 GCA_002079205.1 Phalaenopsis hybrid cultivar
ATATATATATATATATATATATATATATATATATGATAAAAGAACAGCTCGTGGCTCCATACGCGTTAATTAAAAGAGAAGTTACAAATTAGAGAGAAAATGAATCTCCAACTAAAAAGCAAAAAATACAAAGAGGTCCTAGGTGTTTCACTGTCCACATAACAACGCCACACAAAAAAGAAGAACAGGAAAATTAAAAGATATAGAATACCCAAAAATACATGTATCCCAAAAAGTATACCAAGCAAAAAAAGTATACCCAAATTACATATACACAGAAAACCAACATTAGTTGAAAAGACCAAATAAGAAGCAAACTGCGCCCGAATAAGTAAGCAAAAGCTAGAGCATCGATTAATCCCCCGAGGACTTCCAAGGCTCGCAAAAATTCCTGCAGAAAAACAAGCACCACATACTCCATCCAAAGATGCATAAGACTATAATAAATATAGAGTTTTGCAGGAAATCCCCCAAAACCAATAAAAAGAATCTAATCACATGACTCAGCAAGTCCCCCACGCCCCAACTCGCAGAAGTTGATCGAAAGAAATAAATAACCAGGGAACATATGGCAGGAAGCCCCAACCGAAACTCAATCCTCAACATCAAGCCATATATTGATGACTAAAAGGAGAAAATCCCATGCCATGCAAGCCAAAACTTCAAAACCGAAGAAACACATCACCAAGGAATATAACGCAAGACAAAAATCCATACAAGTTGAAATGTTAACCCAACTAAAATCTGATATATGGAGTTTCAAGTAGGTCCCCATTAAGAAGAAGATGAAGCTGTGGAAGGGTAGAGGTCCCACTTATAACCTCATTAGCTTCTTTGTCCGTACAGGCTAACCAGTTTGCAGGAGGGTTGTCTTCTCTATAAATGTAGGATATTTGTATATTCAAGTTGTATCTATGTATAGTATCCCAAATTCTATTCATAGTATAAATCAAATCCCACTGAGTCGTAGAAGCCCTTGAGAACACATCGATAAGGATTTGAGAATCTGTCTCAAAAATAATATTGTAAATTTTGAGGCGAATTACAAGCTGTAAAGCCAATAAAAAACCCCAACTTTCAGCCTCCAAAGGAGATGAGGCCAGTATCAGAGGGGGGAAGAAAAACAAACATTGCCCATAGTGGTTCCGAAGAACCCCTCCCCCGTCGCCAGCCGCATTGGGAATTCAACTACCATCAAAATTAAATTTGACATAATCTAAAGTTGGGGTTTCTAGAGGTGTAAACAAACCAAACACGAATGAACAGAGCATGTGTTCGTGTTTGGTTCGTTTGAAATTTAGTTCGTTTGAAATAAGCTCGTGTTTGAAATTGTTCGTGAAGTCACTATTCGTGTTTGTTTATTAACGAACGAGCCGAACACGANCACATTATTGTCTGTGTTTGGTTCGTTTAACTAACCGAACAAAAAAAAATTGTTCACGTTCGTCTTGTTTACTTATCGAACAAATAGAACACGAACTCACTGACGAACCGAACACGAAGTGTTCGCGAACAACGAGCTTTTTTGACAACCCTAGGGGTCTAAAGAAGATGGCCTTCCTACCCAATTTAGACCGATCAGCAGTACCTTGTAAGCAGAGAGCACGACATGCTCGATGAAAATGAGCAATAATATTAGAAGCAGTAATAGAAGGAGCACACCTACTAATGCCATATTTAGCATCATTTCTCGCCATCCAAATGAACCAAAGAACCACAAGAGGAAACCAAAACAACTTCGAATCAACTTGAGCCACATCTCTTCAAACTTTAAGAAAATCAGTAATCAAAAAAGAATTCAACCATTTTATTGCAAAATGATTGCTCAAAATGTTCTAAGTATCAGCAGCAAAAGGGCAACTAAAGAAAAGATGTGTAACCATTTCAGAATCCCTTTTACATAACTAGCATTGGGAAGCCAATTTCAAACCTTTAAGCTTCAAAATGTCATCTAATGGTAGCATTTTGAGGAAAAATCTCCACAAAAAGAATGAAATGGATGGAGAAATAAAACGATTCCAAATAACATGTCCCCATCTCCAATCACTAAACTGATAAATGTTAGCAAAATGCATTTTAGTAGGAGAAAGAGAACCAATAGATTTCCACATAGGGCGGTCCCTGGTATTAGTCTTTAGAGGTATTTTAGAAATCATAGTAGCTTGCGCACCAAAAATATTATTAAGTTTATTAACATCCCAATTATCATGAAGCCACAAATCCGAGAGAAATGAGTCATGCAAAAAACCATGTTGTAGAGGGATAGTAACCTCACCTTGACCCCATTGGTCATGCCAGATCGAGATGTTGCCCTGTCCGACATCCCAAAAAATGAATTTCGAAGTCGTAGCTCTAGCCTTAATAATTGATTTCCAAATCTTAGAGTCACTCACTTTTCAATGAGCCAATGTTGGGTGATGTTTAGAACAATATTTGTGGTACGAAAAAATAGCCCATAGGGAGTCATTTGAGCAAAATTTAAACCACAACTTATGAAGGCTGGTGGGTTAGGGCAAAATTTAAACCACAACTTATGAAGGCTGGCAGATTAAATATCCTCTCTAAAATGTGTTGAGTGCTCCTCTTAAGATTAAGAATTTGCAAAGCATACATAGGAATGTTGAATAGAACACTTTTGAGCAAGGTAAGGCGGCCACCATTAAATAGAAATATATTCATCCAGTCCTCAATTTTGGACTTGATTTTCTCAACAACATCACCAAATTGAATTTGCTTCCGACGTCCCCTTAAAAAATTAACTCCAAGATACTTGAGAGGGAGAGTAGATGAGATCTTCCATCAAGAATAATGTTATCCATATCAAGATGTATAAGTTCATTGTTATGTTTGCCTTTCTTCCTGCTAGCCTTTTGAACCATCCATTCCTCTTCAATAGCATTAGTAGCAGCAGAAATATTAGCACTTGACGGATGATCTTCTCGATCCATAAGCTATAAGCGAATTCATATGAATAAAACATAGTCCCATAGAGTATTATGGTCAACCATTCATCGAGAAAACTGCTGCCAATAGTTGCCCTGAACCACAACAAGGGTGGGGCATATCGAACCCTAGCTTTTTCCTTAGCGAGTGCAGAAGGATTCCATGACTTCCCTTGGCCATGAGAGGCTCCAAAAGGGTGTGCGGTGATTTCTAAACAGCAAAACGAGTATTGAATATGTCTCGCGTCCTGAATGAGCCTTTTCTAATGGCGATTCTCCCGGGTAAGGCTATGTCACTGCCAATCCTGGCCCCTTGCCCCGAACAAGTGCTAGAGATTCCCGGGTGGGTGCCTTGAACTAAAAAATGCTACTGAAGAATTGTAGACTATCTCGAGTTATGCAAGTTGACACCCTACACTCGTGAGATCAAAAGATGGTGCCAACAATATCTTTATTTGTTTGATTTTTTTAGTAGCTCTGTAAATGTTCTTGGCGAAATTAAAATATATGAGAATATAAATGAATTTTAAATTGAATTGCTTTGTGAATGTTATATATGTACACACACATATACATATACACATACATACATACATACATACATATAGATAGATAGATAGATATATATATATATATATATATATATATCCNATTGCACCAATTTTAATGTCATTAAGTCACTCAGTTTCTCATAAACTATTATTATGAAAGATCATCTAAGCTACTAAAAGCGTGTTTGAGATTTTGATAAAAAATTATTAAAACCATCCATAAAAATATATAAATAAACTTCATCTATAGTGGAAGTCAATTAGAGCTGAGAGACTTTTTTTATGTGAAGGATGCTTATGCTTCATCATTTAATCAATGTTAATAATCACTATTGAAGATCAACATCGTTCAATTATTGTTGGCCAACACAAATGACTTTCATCATTTGTCAATTATCTCTTATTTATCTTGACCTGCCATTAATTAAAGCTAATAATCATCATCGTTTAACCAACTTCATATTGTCAGCCAATAATAATAATGTTCATAAATCATCATTATTTTTTTAGTATTTTTATTACTCTTGTATAGACCTAATTGTTCAATTATATAATTAATTGAAATAGTAGAATTTCATAATATTCACCTTATATTGTAGATTATTTTTGTTGGGATAGGCCCCATTTTTTTCTTTTAAGAACTTTTACGTAATAAACCTTGCTCCTATTATAATCCTTATTCAATTGTGTGTGCAAAAAATTATTGCAATGCTAAGATAGCCAACATGCATAATGCCGATGAAAAAGGATACCTTTGATCAAACTCCCATCAATCTTGAAACTAGCATTTTAAATATGGGAATAATAACATAGCTAATAAAGGAGCTTTATCCATGTTATTGGTCGTAGGAAGGAGGATTCTCAAATTTAAATCATTCAAGTTTAATATTGGGTTGACATTTAGATAATTTTGCATAATATGATGTAGTTTGTCTCTTTATGATTAACTACGTGTATGATGAACATGATGAACATCATATATGGCTTCATTTGTCATCACAGTAAACATCCTCCTCCATCATTTTAACCAAGAGCTAATCTGCACTCTTTGCTTAATTCATTGCTCCCTTATCATTAGAATAACATATAATCTCCTAATAATCATCATGGAATAAACTAAATCTTGCATTATTGATGCACCATAAAATGTCATTCAATATGTAACATGACATCTAGAGATAAATACCCCTTAAAGGAAGTGAATCAACTTTTATAAGGTCCCTTAGCTCTAACAAATGATATCTTTCAGTGCCTAATTTTAATGTAGTTCAAGTTGCATTCTATAGATTCTTTAATATATTATTGTATTCATATGAGCACATGAGCGCATCAACTACTACCAAACTACTATGCACTTCCAATAAGAATCCTATCACTCTCATAGTTAAAACATCCAACTGGTTTTATAATTTTTTTTTTGGGCCATTCATAAGCTTGTTAGGCTATTTACTAAGCAAAGCATTTAAATAGAGGAATCACCAAATATTCTTCTCAAATCTTTGGATATGCCACCATACGGAAAAATCTCTATAGAATATTTTTAAAACTTGTGTTTAAAAGCTCACCAAATATTAAAGGTTAATTGTGAACTATAGTGAGGGTCTTTTTTGGTATTCTCTACCTTGGCATATACTACTCATTGCTAATGCAAGAAACAATTCAATCATTTGTTGGCTTCATTCACCATGTTATGGCCTAAATTACAATTCAAAATGTAATTAGTGCTCAACATAAATAGTTTAAGTTATCCTTAGATAAACATATAAACTTATAAATTTTTTTGACACATCTCCTAATAAAAAAGTGAGAGAACTAAAGGTGACCTTTGCATCAAACTCAAAAATCTTGATAATATTAAACATCACTTGCTTACACCATATTAAATGCATATAAGATAAATATTTTTACAGTGATCCATAAATTTTAACATCTCAATTTTTTATGCCACTATTTGGGTCCCTTGTTAGTCTGATTGAAATGACCTTCTTAGCATATGTTCCTCTTTAGATACCTTCTTTCTAGGTTATCATTGCTTCGAAAATTAAAGGACGAAAGAAAATACTGAAAGTGGATAACAATCAGGAAGAAGCAAAAAGAGCTACAATGAAGTTATTTATATATGAAAAATCTTTTGACAAACAAATAAAAAGTCGTAAGAAAAACAGAGCATACTCGACCGAAGGAAATGTACAAGAAAGATCCTATAAAAGAACCTTTGCAGACAAACAAGAATACAAAATTAAATTTATTCTATTTTGTGTTCAAAGAGACATTCTACAATGTTGTATCATCGTGATCAATTACATTTAAAGAATATTCACGAAAACTCAATTAGATAAAGGTTAGATTATCTGAGTTACTAATTCTTCTATAAGCACAAGCACCTATAGTTAATTACATATTAAGCAACCGAAATCACTTAAAAAAACTCTCGATTATTATTCATAGGAAAGTCAAGTGAGAAGGGCTTAATGTGGAAACTAAAGGAGTGAAATGAAGGAGATGCAATAGATTATAAGGGGAACTTTAATGACTTCTTAAACTATCATATTGTTCGGTTTTACATTTTGAAAATGATGTTATTTGATGCTTACTTCTACATTTATATTTTAAATCTAGGACTTACATTGTGCGATATACAATCAAAAAAGATAGCCTAGAAAATAAGAGGATTTCCATTGTACCAAACAAACAAACTTGAGATCCTAAAAATTGTTAGGGCTTATATTGCATGACATACGATCATGCGAAAGCCTAAAAGATAGTGTGAGGATTTACGTCACGCTAAAAAAAACCATCTCAAAGTCCTAAGAGTTTATGTTATTTAAGTGTATGAAATGTTTAGCTGAGATTCATCATTTGCTTTATGTTTTGGTCCTGATTGTCGCCCAAAAGTTATCCCCTCTCGATTGTGTCATTTCCATGTTATATGATGAAAGGGGTGGGGATAGAAAATACGCCTCAAACGACCTATCCTAGATTCTTTGTTTTATTGTCTTGATTTTAGCAGGAGCACTTGAGTTGGTGATTATTGTTATTGTTATTATTATTGAGTCAATCAATTTTGTTATGAGGTCTTTAAAAATTATTATTTTTTTGTCAAACTGATATTTGAGTCACATGTTACAAGGTTTAAACCTAAGCATATGTCATATGTCCTCTACCATAGGGCTTCTTATGAGAAAAAGATAAATGATATAGTTTAAAAGTTTTCCACTCTAAGCATATGTCTTATGTTCACTACCCTAGGATTATTTTTTGCATGATAAGAACACAATAAATAATAAAAGAATAACAATATCACATGTATAAAGAAAATTTATATGATCAAGGGCAATAAAAGAGAAGGTAATAGCACGTACTTGCTGCCTCTGATGATATCTCGAAAGAATTGTAATTATATATTTCACGTGTGTATACATAAAAAGTAAACAAATGTGGGATATTTTGAAACTTGAATATGAACACAAAAGCATGCATGTTGTATAAGATTAGATGGTAGATATATGAAGGATCAGAACTCAGTATAAGTATATTGAGTTAGGGATGGACTCAACTTCAGGATCTTTTGCCTGACAATATTTTTCGAGGGACTTCTATATGTAACCATCGACATCTGTGTGTATAAAGCCAAGCTTGGGTAGAAATTACTGACAAGACAATCAAAGAAGAACAACTCTTAGCCTAATCAAGATGACTAATAAGTGAACACATAATGTAACACCCAAATTCTTGATTTTTGTCATGCATTAAACATTCATCTGACAGCCAAAAATTAACACCAAAGGAAAATATTTTATTATTATATTGTATATTTTATAAATCATACCTTCCACAAATCAGTCACATTGTTGGGCTAGAGCCACCAGTAGCCTTGGAAAGTAAGGTGCAACTTCTTACCAAATGTTGGTGAATAGTAGTATCAATCCTGCACCCTCACGAAGTCATCGAGTCAAGAAGTATAGTACTATTTTGTTATCTCAAATTTAATTCCTTTTACATCATCTCCCATATTACTAACACTTCGAACTTATAAGCTAGCTTGATGTTTCATATGAAACCATCGTAATTTGTGCATCTCCAATCACCAAGAAGGTTTGAGAATGTTATAGAACTCAAACCCTTAAGTATTGGATGTGTCATTGAGTTAAGGTGTGTTGGGTTAAGTTTTTGTGGAATTTAGTATTTTATTTAAATTTTTAGAATTATTTTTTTAAAGATAACTTTTTGTAAAAATTTATAATAAATCTAAATGACCTCTAAAATGCTTAAAATCTTGCTGAGACATTGAAATGTGATTTTAAACAATCTCAAAATTTTACCAAGTTATTTCTTTATCTAAAATTTTCATGAATTATTGAATTTACTAGCCAATTTTAAATAGAAAATAAGTAAAAACATTAATAATTTAAAACAATTTTTGCATATTTTTACTTGTTATGATTCAATTAACCTATGGGTAAAGACCTTACTCATTCTGGAATTCTATAAAAAAAGCTATTCAAGTTTTACCAAGAGGGATGTAATAGTAAATATTTAATTTGATATTTAAATCTTCTGCATTTAACCCAACTATATTTCTTAAGGGTTTCTAGTAAGTTAATTAACAATTATCTTCAGTAAGTTAGCCTTTATGATTTATATTTTTATCTTTCATTAAATGAAAGACCACTTAGGCATTTTGCAATTTTAAAGATATTTGCAAATATACCTCTAAATCAGCTTAAAACTTATAATTTTTGGCAATATTTTGTTGTTTATGTCTCACTTAAGAACTTTCATTTTGAACTTTAGTGATTTTGAGTTATGTATAGTTTATTATGAGACTTCTAAAATCCCAAGGGTAAATTTGTAATTTATGACATATTGTTAATTATCCTTTAAATGAACATACAAGCCTTTCCAACTTGAGGAGGGAAGTTTAAATCAGTGACTTAAACATTTTCAAACCATAAATTTCCTCCACTTAATCATCCAAACATTTGCATCTTCTAATGCTCAACAATTCATAAATTTACATTTTTANTGTAATTAGTGCTCAACATAAATAGTTAAAGTTATACTCAGATAAACATATAAACTTATATGAGAAAAAGATAAATTATATAGTTTAAAATTTTTCCACTCTAAGCATATGTCTTATGTTCACTACCCTAGGATTCTTTTTCGCATGATAGAACACAATAAATAACAGAAGAATAACAATATCACATGTATAAAGAAAATGTATATGATTAAGAGCATTAAAAGAGAAGGTAATATCATGTACTTGCTGACTCTGATGATATCTCGGAAGAATTGCAATTATATATTTCACGTGTGTACACATAAAAAGTAAACAAACGTAGGATATTTTAAAACTTGAATATGAACACAAAAGCATGCATGTTGTATAAGATTAGATGGTAGATATATGAAGGATCAGAACTCAGTATAAGTATATTGACTTAGGGATGGACTCAACTTTAGGATCTTTTGCCTGACAATATTTTCTGAGGGACTTCTATAGGTAATCACCGACATCTGTGTGTATAAAAGCCAAGCTTGGGTAGAAATTACTGACAAGACAATCAAAGAAGGACAACTCTTAGCCCAATCAAGATGACTAATAAGTGGACACACAAAAAGTAACACCCAAAATTCTTAATTATTGTCATGCATTAAACATTCATCTGACATCCAAAACATTTACACCAAAGGAAAATATTTTATTGTTATATTGTATATTTTATAAATCATACATTCCACAAATCAGTCACATTGTTGGGCTAGAGCCACCGGTAGCCTTGGAAAATAAGGGACAACTTCTTACCAAATGCTGTCGAATAGTAGTATCAATCTTGCACCCTCACGAAGTCATCGGGTCAAGAGGTATAGTACTATTTTGTTATCTCAAATTTAATGCCTTTTACATCATCTCTCATATTACTAACACTTCAAACTTATAAGCTAGCTTGATGTTTCATATGAAACCATCGTAATTTGTGTATCTCCAATCACTAAGGAGGTTTGAGAATGTTATAGAACTCAACCCCTTAAGTATTGGATGTGTCATTGAGTTAACGTGTGTGTTGGGTTAAGTTTTTGTGGAATTTAGTATTTTATTTAAATTTTTAGAATTATTTTTTTAAAGATAACTTTTTGTAAAAATTTATAATAAATCTAAATGACCTCCAAAATGTTGAAAATCTTGCTGAGACATTGAGAATGTGATTCTAAACAATCTCAAAATTTTACCAAGTTATTTCTTTATCTAAATTTTTCATGAATTATTGAATTTACCAGCCAATTTTAAAATAGAAAATAATTAAAAATATTAATAATTTAAAATAAGTTTTGCATATTTTTACTTGTTATGATTCAATTAACCTATGGGTAAAGACCTTACTCATTCTGGAATTCTATAAAAAAAGTTATTCAAGTTTTACCAAGAGGGGTGTAATAGTAAATATTTAATTTGATACTTAAATCTCCTCCATTTAACCCAACTATATTTATTAAGGGTTTCTAATAAGTTAATTAACAATTATCTTCAGTAAGTTAGCCTTTATGATTTATATTTTTATCTTTAATTAAATGAAAGACCACTTAGGCATTTTGCAATTTTAAAGATATTTGCAAATATACCTCTAAATCAGCTTAAAACTTATAATTTTTGGCAATATTTTGTTGTTTATGTCTCACTTGAGAACTTTCATTTTGAACTTTAGTGATTTTGAGTTATGTATAGTTTATCATGAGACTTCTAAAATCCCAAGGGTAAATTTGTAATTTATGATATATTGTTAATTCTCCTTTATATGAACATACAAGTCTTTTCAACTTGAGGAGGGAAGTTTAAATCAGTGACTTAAACATTTTCAAACAAAAATTTCCTCCACTTAATCATCCAAACATTTGCATCTTCTAATGCTCAACAATTCATAAATTTACATTTTTACATTTTTCATGTTTTTAATGACCTAATGAGGATCTTAACTAACCCCTTATATTTCATTCACCTTAGTAAACAATACATCATTAGTTTTGCTCTCTCTTTTTTTTTTCCTTTGATATGACCTATCATTCACTATTTAAGGGTTTGAAGGTGTAAATATAATATTTGCAAATACACCCCTATGGTGAGTATCTTGCATAGGGGTGTATTTGATTACCATCTAATTACATGAGTCAATCACCCATGGACTAATTAATATTTTAGAAGTGATTTTGTATTTTTCTAAAATATATTTTTATTTCTCGAATTATTTAATTCCATTAAAATGAATTTATGTAGAAATTTTATTTGAGTATTAAAAAATAAGTTTTCTAACTTGGAAATTTTATAGCGATATTATATGGTCATGATTTTCATTAAGATAAATTTTGTTCCATTTTTTATTATATTTAATTTATNAAAAATGAATTTATGGAGAAATTTTATTTGAGTATTAAAAAATAAGTTTTCTGACTTGAAAATTGTATAGCGATATTATATGGTCATGATTTTCATTAAGATAAATTTTGTTCCATTTTTTATTATATTTAATTTATTTTTTTTTTACCGAGTCTGCTGATTAACCCCTTTAGTCAAGCTCCCGTCAAGTCTGGAAGCCCGCCCGGTGTGCCGATAATTCGAGAAACCCGCGCCATGATTGATCAACGGTCGGAGTCCGCTGATCAACTCCTTTAACCACGGGATATCGAACCCCCGACCCGAGGGTCTTACATCGAAGCAGCCTCGAATGAGCCTTTTGGAAAGTCACATTTCTTTTTTTTTTTTTTTGTCAATTTACATGCACAANATTTCTCGCCATCCAAATGAACCAAAGAACCACAAGAGGAAACCGAAACAACTTCGATTCAACTTGAGCCACATCTCTCCAAACTTTAAGAAAATCAGCAATCAAAAAGGAATTCAACCATTTTATAGAAAAATGATTGCCCAAAATGTTCCAAGTATCAGCAGCAAAAGGGCAACTAAAGAAAAGATGCTTAACCGTTTCAAAATCCCTTTTACATAAATAGCATTGGGAAGCCAATTTCAAACCTTTAAGCTTCAAAATGTCATCTAATGGTAGCATTTTGAGGAAAAATTTCCACAAAAGAATGAAATGGATGGAGAAATAAAACGATTCCAAATAACATGTCCCCATCTCCAATCACTAAACTGATAAAGGTTGGCAAAAAGCATTTTAGTAGGAGAAAGAGAACCAATAGATTTCCACATAGGGCGGTCCCTAGTATTAGTCTTTAGAGGTATTTTAGAAATCATAGTAGCTTGCGCACCAAAAACATTATTAAGTTTATTAACATCCCAATTATCATGAAGCCACAAATCAGAGAGAATGGAGTCATGCAAAAAACTAGGTTGTAGAGGGATAATAACCTCACCTTGACCCCATTGGTCATGCCAGATCGAGATGTTGCCCTGTCCGACATCCCAAAAAATGAATTTCGAAGTCGTAGCTCTAGCCTTAATGATTGCTTTCCGAATCTTAGAGTCACCCATTTTTCAATGAGTCAATGTCGGGTGATGTTTAGAACAATATTTGTGGTACAAAAAATTAGCCCATAGGGAGTCATTTGAGTGAAATTTAAACCACAACTTACACATA